>JAUKPQ010079091.1:0-20515 GCA_032273045.1 Chloridella minuta | reverse complement strand
AGTGCCTGGAGAACAACGAGATTCGCAGAGCTGCCGCTGTTGACCATGATGGTGTGCGCGCGCCCCTGCCACTCCGAAAAGAGACCTTCGAAACGCACAACCTCGTCACCCATGCTCAGGCGCGGTGCCGTCTGGACAAACGAGCAGACTGCATCCTTCGTCTCCTGCTCACCGAGAAAGGTGGACTTCATGAGGGGAATCTTCATTTCCATGAAGTACAGCACACATCTGTAAACACAATCTAGGCAGGTTTCTACCTACATTTGTGGTTTTGTGTTTGAGTTTGCGGAGTGCTCGGTGTGCGCCACCTCGCGTTTAGTTGCTGTAGGCCAGGCCACCCATGCCGCTCATCACGCGCAGCACGTTGTAGTTGACGGCGTAGACGCGCACCTGCGCCGTGCGGCCCGAGCGAACCGTGTTGACGGACACCGTGAGCTGCAGCGTGGCCTTGTCGATGCGCGAGAAGTTGCACGTGCCGCTGGGCTGGTGCTCCTCCGGCTTGAGCGCGAAGGAGTACACGTTGATGCCAATCGTCGGCGTGCGAGTGTGGTGCTGGTACGGCTGCACGAAGTTGAAGTAGCGACCCTCGCGCTCCGTGAAGCGGTCCTGGCCGTTGAGCTGGAGCTTGGCGACCTCGATCGGGTTCTTGCCAGAGCACTTGACGCCCGAGTCGAGGAGGACCTTGGCGAGCAGGTAGTTCGTCGTGTCCTCGAAGAGCGTCGCCTGGTCGTTGGTGCCGTTCGTGTCGAGCCAGCTGGCACCGTTGAGCGACGGGCCAGACTGGATACCGAGACCCGGGAGGTACGGGCCCGAGGGACCGTCGATGCCCGTCGTGGGAACCGCGCCGCTCGTGCCGAGGCCGCCGCCGCCCAGCGAGCCGCGGCCCAGGACGTCCATGATAACACCCTCCGTGGTGAAGTCATCGGAGTAGTTGAACGGCTGGCAGCCGTTGACCTCAGCGATCCACGACGGCGCAGGCTGCGAGCAGTCGACAAACGAGTCGCGCTGGCACACCCAGATGAGCTCCTTCACCGGGTGGTTGAAGTTGAGCTGGATCTTGTTCGAGCTCGACGTGATCGACTCGGCGCCCGTGAACTGCAGCTGCTCGATGAGGTACTCGTGCGTCTGCTGGGCGAAGCGGCGGCGCTCCTCCGTGTCCAGGTAGATGTAGTCGATGTACAGCGACGCGGCCGTGAGCGACTGGATGGCCGACGGCACCGTCTGGTTGGTCGTGACCTCGTAGTAGCAGCAGTTGATCCACTGCTCGAACTCCACGTTGATGCGCACCTCGTGGTACTGGAGCGCGATCAGCGGGATCGCCAGACCCGGGTTACGGCAGAACCAGAACTGGAGCGGGATGTAGAGCGTGCGCGCCGGCGTGCCCGCGCGGGGGGCGCACGAGTTCGTCAGCTCAGAGCCCGCGCAGGAGACGTCCAGCGCATAGCCCTTGCGGTCCTTCATCAGCACGAGGTCGTGCGTGTTGCCGATCATCTCGTCGAGCGCCTTGACCGTGCCCAGGTCCTGCGTCAGCTGGGTCCAGATCTGCATCCAGTCGCCGTACTGGCGGTCGATGCGCTGGCCACCGATCTCGAGCTCGACCGTCTTGATCATGCGGTGGCCGATGTAGTTCAGCCAGCGGAAGCGCTGGACATACTGGTTGTTGCCGCCATCGAGCTGGACCGCCGGGAGAACCACCTGGATGTACGTGCGGAACATCAGGTCGGCGTTACGGTTGATGATGGCCGTCACGCGCTTGTTGAAGTCCGCCTGGCCGTTGAAGGTCACCTCAATGGACTCCATGGCGAAGTTCGTGTGGCGCTTGAACAGCACCTTCCAGAACGTGATCTGGGGGTTGCCCGAGATGTAGATGTCCTGCGCACCATAGCTGACGAGCTGAAGAAGACCGCCACCCATATCGTTTGTATGCTACATCGCAACAAAATTTTCTTCAGCAACAATCTACACGCTCGGCGACTGTCCTTAAAAATGCGCATCTATGCAGTCAACTGTGACGTCGGCCGCGGTGAACGTCTGAAAGCTGCCGCAGCACCGCTGAACCTGGACATCGAGTTGGTTCAATCTCCCCTGAAGGACGACCCAGAGGTTGTGCGCCGCGGAGCTACCTGTTTCGCACGCGATACCTCTTATCCTACAGGGTTCGCAGCCACTCTTGGCCATATTCGGTGCATGCAGCGTTTGGTGGATTCTGGAGAGCCGTTGGGAATCATCATTGAAGACGATGTGAGATTTCACAAGTACTTCAATGAGGTTGTGACTTCAATGGCCGAGTATATGAAAGAGGGGAACACCGACATCTTGTCCCTCGGATATATCAACATCCCTCAGGGGGATCATTACCATACACATGGTCACATCCTGATTCGCAACGTCGGTGTTTCGAATCCATGGGGTGCTCAGTGTTACATGATCACGCGCGAGTGGGCAGCCAAGTTCTGTAAGATCTTCGAGGTCGATGATGTGTCTGGTCCTTACCAATCTCACTTCATTACGGACTGGGTGATGTTTGATCCGATTCTTGGATGCCGTCGTGATACATTGATGTGGCCCATCGCAGTTGAAAGTCCAGAAGAAGCGTCGATCTGTGCATTCAACGCTGGAAAGCCGGATCTTTTCATGACGGTTTCGCGTGAGAACTTCTACCTGTGATAACAGACCCGACAGACTGAACTGTACATCTCCGCACCTCCGATTGCGATCTGTGGATATCCAGATACATGCCTCTTTGAGAAAAAGGAAGGCTCTCCGCATGCACACCGACCATTCAAATTAATCACCTCATTCGCCAGCGGAATCGTATCGAGAATCTCGCCAAACGGACGCCGATCTGAGTCGCCAGACAGGCCGATCAGATAGACTGCCTTCCCGAGAGTGTCGACTGTATACTCTACGAAGGTAACCAGCCCCCGAAAAAACTGGGCTTCGTCAACGATGATGACTTCGTAGTTGGCCATAAACTCTTGGGTCAACGCATTGAGTGTTCCGGTTTCAAAACAGGGGAGTGAGATACCATCGTGTGTTGTAATGTGATTAGGAATAGACCGAGTATCGCGAGTAGGCTTCACGATTAGAACGCGCATGTTCTTCGACATGTAGATTGCTGCAACTTCAATGGCGTAGGATGTCTTCCCCGAAAACATAGGTCCAATCACCACTTCGAGAGACATTTACCTAGACCTCGCATAGTAAGTGAAAATGGACACCGACCAAGGTCTGGCCCTTGGTATCGCATGTGTTGGGTTTGTGAGTGTTGTTTTATGTTTGATTTATGCAGCGAACCGTATCTGGGGTAGGCGGTATCGCCCAGTTTCGCTATCGGATGAAGCTATGGTGTGACCTTCATAAACACCGCGGAGTATAACTATGTTTGAGAACTGCAAGGTTGAGCTGCTTGAGACGTTTGGTACCGACTTGACTGTCGTGAATGCCGCACGCGTTTCGCTGGGTAAGCATGTGGATGAGTTCACGGAGAAGGATGCGAAGTTGATCAAATATCTCGCCGACCATGACCATACATCTCCCTTCTTCCATCCTCAGTTGAGGTTTCGACTAAGGATGCCGATCTGGATGGCCCGCGAATGGTTTCGTCACACGGTTGGATTCTCTCGCAATGAGGTCAGTCGTCGGTATGTAGATGATGATCCCACATTTCACATTCCCCAGTTTAGGACGCGTGCACCGGGCAAAAAGCAGGGGAGTAATGATGATATCCATGTTCAGACGGATCAGTTTGAGGAGTTCATGATGTCCCAGTGTAGGAACGCCATGACTGCATATAAGATCATGTTGCAGAACAACATTCCACCTGAGCAGGCGAGAATGGTTCTTCCGCAGAATATGATGACGGAGTTTATTGAAACAGGTTCATTGGCTGCCTATGCTAGGCTGTGTCACCTTCGAATGGGACCCGATGCACAGGCTGAAATTAGGAGTGTTGCGGGACAGGTAAGTGAGTTAACTAAGAGTAAGTTTCCGGTCTCATGGTCCGCGCTTACTACATGACCACATGTTTCGCCGACCTTCGCTCTCTGGCTAACCGATTGCGTCTTTCACGGTTATCCATAGCTTCATTTGTTTTTAAATCACTCAAGAATCGTATGAGCTATGATGTGCATGGCCTCCAATTCCTGGACCCACAGTTTCATTGCATAGGGTAACGTCTTCTGAACGAAGTCCGTCTTGTTGCCGCATGAGCCGCAGGAATACAGTCCCTCCTGCTGATTGACCACTGCGAGAGTTCCGCAGGTCTTGCAGATACCCGTCGTGAATGGATCGGATACATCCATCAATCGCTCCTTCGTGAACGCAGAGGCACCGTGTGAGATCATACAATCACGCTCCATCTCACCAACGCGAAGACCACCATCTCGAGATCGCCCCTCGCATGGCTGGCGAGTCAGGGACACAATGGGTCCACGCGCACGAGAATGCTTCTTGTCGATCACCATGTGCTTCAGGCGCTGGTAGAAGGTGGGGCCCATGAAGATCTCCGCTTGCATCATTTCCCCAGTCTGTCCATTGTAGAGGATCTCGTTACCGTAGGGATGCATGCCTAGCTCCAACATCTGTTCACGGAGCTGCTCGACCTTCAGATGAGAATACGGCGTCCCGTCACCGAGCGTGCCCTTGCGAACACAGACCTTACCGAAGATACACTCCATCAGCTGCGCAATGGTCATACGACTCGGCACAGCGTGTGGATTCATAATCAGATCCGGCCGAAGACCTGCGCCCGTGAATGGCATGTCCTGCTCGTCGAGAAGCATCCCCACTGTTCCCTTCTGACCGTGACGGCTCGAGAACTTATCGCCAATCTGCGGTACACGCTCAGACACCACGCGAACCTTGACGAAGGGATAACCGTCTGAGTTCTTGTCCTGCCACACTCCATCGATACGGCCAGGCTCTGCATTCTTGTGCGTAGTCGACGCATCGCGGAATGAGTATCCCGCTGTGTCGTGACGCAGGTTCACGACCTTGCCGATCACAACATCGTTCTCCTGAATGTTCGCATGGAGCATCGGAATCCCGTTCTCATTGATCGCTGCGTAGCTTGTGTTCTTGAACTTGCGCGTATTGTGCTTCTGAGGACGCATGAACTTCTCCTCACGACCCGAAGTCACATTACGATGCTCCTCGTCCTTGTACATCGTATAGTACAGACCACGGAACAGACCGCGGTTTACGGCAGACCGGTTCATGATGATCGAGTCCTCCTGATTGTATCCACCGTAGCAGGCAATGGCGACAATCGCATTCATTCCGAACGGCATCTCCTGCATCTTCAGAATGTTCATGGACCGCGTTTCGACGATCGGGCGGCTGATGGAACAGAGCACGTAGGCATTCTTGTCCAGGCGCTTGGCGAAGTTGGTCGCGTAGACACACATTGATTGCTTGCCCATAGCTGATTGATAGGTGTTACGGGGTGACTGATTGTGGTCCGATAGTGGAATCGTGCCCGCCATGTGGCCAACCAGCATTGAAGGGTGAATCTCATAGTGCGAGTGCGTCGTCACCTCCTTCTTGGTCAGAGCAATGCGAAGTGTCTCCGTTTCCGATGCATCGATGTATTCTACGCAGCACCGCAGCCAGGCATTCCAATCCTTGCGGTCCTCGCCCACCGGCTCCGCAGCGCCTACGCGGAACACCGGACGAACCGCGCGACCACCATCTGTCTCAATCAGAATCGAGTTGAGCAGAGTATACCAGGCAATCGACGTATGCGGGTGAAGGCGCAGACTCTGCTTAGCCGCGCGCATGGAATTCACGACCGTCAGAGGGTCAGACGTGTATCCGACCAGAACACCGTTCACGGTGATGGATGTACCGTCGTAGACCTTGGGCGTTGTGATCCACGTCACGTTTGCCTTCTCTAAGAAGTGGAGGACCGTGGACGATGGGACGTGCTGTGAGATGGAGGTCAGAAGCGACATCGTCTTCACGATACCGACCGAATGGCCCTCCGGAGTTTCCACAGGACACATGAATCCCCATGAGGTTCCGTGCAGCTTGCGAGGCGCCAGCAGTTTACCTGATTTCTCCACCGGTGTCTGAATGCGGCGGATGTGGCTTAGCGTGGCTGCATACGACATGCGCGCCAGAACTTGTGAGACACCCACCTTGGTCGCATTGGACAACGACGTCGAATTGTTCGTACCCATGCCTTGGACTGTGAAGTTGCCTGTAGCCAGAGCCTGCTTCATCTTGCCCTCGATGGTCGACACCTTGAGGATTTTATACAAATTGTTGATGTTCAGAATCTCCAGTGGCTGACCGGCCTTCTTCCAGGTGTCGTTGTTGACCTCCTGAACGAACTCATTACGCGTATCATTGCATACTTTCTGGAAGAGCTGACGGAACAGATGAGTAAGCAGCGCACCCGTCGTGACCACGCGCTTGTTCGGATATGCATCACGGTCATCCAACGGGATGTGCTTGCAGTAGGTCAGAAGCAGCCGACGAATCATCGAGCCCATCAGCATCGTTCGGCGGGCGTTCAACACCGCGGGCGTCGTGGTTTCCCCCGCAAACTTGACGTGCGGCAGAAGCTCGGTCGTGAGCAGATGCTGGACATATGCACACTTGTCCTCCTGGTTAGTTCCGTATTGGAGGTGGTTGGTCAGGTATCGAACAGCATCGTCCTGTGTGAAGATACCCATCTCGGACGCATCTCGGAACGATGCACCCAACAGCTCGACATGTGAATCCTTCTCGTCGCCCCAGATGATGCGTGCTACCGTGCGGTCGTCAACCACACCCAATGCCCGGAAGTAGATCATGACCGGAATGTCCTCGCGGAACCGAGGAACACAAGCGACCATCGGGTAGCCGAAGCCGTTGAACTTGGACGACAGTCTGATCTCCAGCTTCTTGGGCGGAGTTGTGAAGGATTCGTGTAGACTCTTCATCTCGACCGAATACAGGTACTTGGACGATGTCTTCTTGTTCTGGAAGATCATGATGCGGTTATCAGCCACCTTCTCTTGGCACAAGATCGTTCGCTCAGATCCGTGAACCACGAAGTATCCGAGTGGGTCGTGTGAGCACTCTCCCATCTCAGTTGCTGCAACCGGGTAATCCTTAAGGAGGCAGAGCGAAGAGCCAAGCATCACCGGTAGCTTACCTAGGCTGATTCCCTCGAAGACGCGGAACTCCTCATCAAAGGTGTCGAGCAGGGGCCCCTTGTAGGTGCGGGCTACGAATCGAATGTCTGCATGCATTTGGGCGGCGTAGGTGAAGTTGCGAACACGTGCCTCCATCGGCAGCATGGGCTTCACACGACCAGTGGCCTCCTGTAGACGGGGCTTGAGGTAGGTGACGTTCTCGAAGGACAGGCGGAACTCGTACTTATACTTCTTGGTTGCTTCGTCTTGTTCATGCCATACAGTGATTGGAGCAGTTGACTGGACGATGAGGGGGAGCTTATTGCGGATGAAGTCCTCGAACGAATCGATCTGATGGTCTACAAGACGACGAACACCCTTTGCGAAGTAAGCGTTAACGGCTTCCCACTCCATGGTACTAGAATGCCCCGGTTAGCCTGTAAATAAGGTTTATCCGTTTTGAGTAAAGGGATGTCCGAGATGAAAATTAGTAAGGTGGGACATGAGGCCCCACGTCAGAAGACTCAAAAGAAGACTCGCACCTTCCCTCAGGGTATTCTCCGTAAGACCGCTCGCAAGATCGAGGGAGTGAAGGACCCTGCGAAGAGTCCTCCCTTCAAGCCAACCATTCGCATTCTTACTCGCAAGGGTGAGCAGCAGAAACGTAAGAAGATTCAGGGAACAT
The DNA here is from genome assembly GCA_032273045.1 of Chloridella minuta. NCBI lineage: Eukaryota > Xanthophyceae > Mischococcales > Pleurochloridaceae > Chloridella > Chloridella minuta. The sequence goes on along the minus strand of JAUKPQ010079091.1, from coordinate 12,706 downwards.
TGAAGAACATGAGTGACCGTCAAATCCGCGATAAGCTGAAGAAGTCAAATCTGCCTGTGAGCGACAAGGCGCCTCGTGAACTGATGATGAGCATTCTTGAAGGCGGTACGGAAGCAGGAATGATTTCGTAACGTATACTAATGACGGCTATTTGGGGGCCATTAGGATGGATGGCGTTACATTCAGTCGCATCGTTGTATCCCGATACTCCGATAGAATCTGAACGTCAGCTTATGACTACATGGCTTGATCTCTTCAGGGATACCATCACCTGTCCGTCGTGTCAGGCGCATTTTACGGAACTACTTCATAATTACCGCGCACAGTTTCCGAACATGATGTATTCGCGGGCTAACTTCATGTTGTTCACGTTGCGAGCTCATAATGACGTCAATCGACGTCTAAACAAACCATTGTATCTCACGGTTGCCTCCTGCTTTGAGCGTCTTCGAAAGAATGTCCAGTTTAACACTGCGAGGTCGTTTAGGATTACCTATATTAACCACATCACGCGTCATTGGAGGTCATTTCAGGATGCATCTGGGTTGGCCGCGATGAAGAAGATTCACCAGATGAAGAAGATTGAAGACAGTTACATGACCCCGCGGACCAATGAGTTTGAGATCATTATCCCAGAGGATGTTGTTATTGTTCAGCTAGGCCCACAGGAGATTCCAACTGCTCGGCCAATTCTTCAGGCAGGTGCTGGATCTAGGATGATGATGACTCCATTTGGACTTCGACTACGGAAGTAAGAGGCCGCGCAGGGTCCCAGGGTAACGACATATACGGATCGGTTTCCCATGTGTATCTGCGCATCCATGGATGGCGAGTATCGCGCTCTTCATCGTAGTGTTCATCGATAAACATAACACGGCGTTTGGCCTTGCGTAATGACGCGCACGGCAAAATGAACTGAAGTTGATGACCAACGTGAAACGGAGGTGTTGGATGTTCCCAGTGGATCGCGGGCTGTTCAAAGTCCTCCAGTGTCTGAAGGAGTGGAGCTTCGGAATACGGATAGAACCAACACCAGTCCGGAACCACGGAGGTTGTGAAGTATTCAAGCGTCCATGCGTAGGTCTTCCAGTAAGCCTCGCATACCGGTGCCCAATCGATGACGCCATCTATCAACAGACCGACCCTCTGCTCAAGTCCAAGTCCATCCGGCGCCACAATATGTGCATCATGTGGCTTTCTGCGCTCAATTAGCACCTTGGTTTCCATCTTCACTGGCTCGGTCATGCGGAGTGCGCGACCATGGCCTTCTTCGCGCAACGAAAACATCGATACTGAGGGCATGAAGTCGTTTCCAAAGTAGCGAATACATAGCTTGACGTAGTCATCTACGGGGAGAGGCAGAACATTCGCCAGGGCGGAAATCGAAAAGGCATCCTCGTCTCGAAGAAGGAATAGATTCCCGAGTGAACGTTGCGCAAGAGCGATGAGCACCAAATCAGCGTCCAAGCCGTACAATGCAACAGTGGTTCGCTCGGATGGGTCAATTGTTCGCAACCATCGAAAAATCTTATGTTCCCCTTCGCCATGTTCATCTGTTCCTGATATCACAGCCTGCGGGAAAGCCTTACGCAGTTCGCGCACCAACTCCCTCATATACGGAGTTTCAGGGGACAGCTGGTTTTTCTCTACGTTCTCCGGCGTCTTGAACCGCCGATAGCGTTGCTGGACCATCTTCGCATACGGAACCAGACCATCGAACGCCAAGTAGAGCGTCTTGTATCGCATCCGCTCGAGATATGTCCGCAACTCAGTAATCACACTTCCAATCGGGTCCTCCTCCTTAATGGCTTTATGTAAGAAACAGTTGAAGTCCATGCAGAGAACATCGGCTTCAAATGTATCATAACGCTTCTGAATATGCTTATGCGTCCGCAAGAGGGACGCTACGTAAAACGGGATACCCATTAGGAGTAGTAGGTCAATGAAGTGAAGACGGTTTAGCAGCACCACCACTTCCGCTTAGCGGCATCAGCGATAACGGTCTCAATGCTCTTCACCGTGATGCGGGGTTGGTTCATCAGGATATCCTCGGCCTTCTTCTCGACGGCCGCAATCTTCGCACTCGCCTGAACCGCCGCAGCAACCGAATCCACAACATGCGGGAGCATCGTGTTGATGAAAATACGAGCAACATCCTTCTCAGCATCAGACATTGCTGACGCATTGACGACGTGGAGAAGACTCGCCTGGAGAAGCGTCAGGCGCTCCTTCGGGGTCATCATATCAAGTGACTGCAGGTGGGTAGCGAGCTTCGTCACACCGGGGACCGGGTTCTTCCAGTCAATCGAATCGAACAGAGTGGGCTCTGACGGAGCGGGTGCAGGTGCGGGTTCAACCGCAGGAACTGCAGGGGCCTCAACCTCCACCGGAGCAGGAACAGACGCAGTATCGGACATTTACTCTGAGGTCGGGAGTTTCTTGTAAACCTCACCAACGCATCGTAGGACGACGAAGTGTCCGACGTCCACCTCGTGCAGGGGCTAACGAAGGCGCCGCAACGGGTCCGGGCATCATCGGCTCCGCAGGCTCCGCGGCCGGCATGGTTGGCGATTTAACGCGCGGGGTCTTAGGCTTCGCTGCCTTCTCGGCCGCCTTGGCCGCCTTCTCGACCAGTTTCTGCGCCCTGACTGCCTCTTTCTCCCTCAACTTCTCGGCCAGTTTCAGCTCCCTGGTGACCTCCTTCTCGCGCTTCCTCTGGCCCTTCTGCTCCTCAGTGAGCTTGACCCTGCGAGTAGTGGTCTTTGGTGCAGCCTTGACCTTCTGGGTCTTGGCGGCTTCCTTGACGGCCTTCAGCTCCTTCTTGTGCTCGGCCTTCACACTCTTAAGATTGGTCTTCAAATCCTTAATCTGTGCCCGGAGCTTGTCCGTAGCAGCGACCTCGGCTCCTGAATCTTTACAGAACACATCCACCTTCTGACGCAGCGTAGGCATCCTTACTACTAAAAACGAATTTAAATAATAATACGATGGGAGAAGCGGCTGAAATGACGTGCCCTAATTGCTTTGAAGATTCACTAACTACGCATGCAGAGAATGGACTACCAGTATGTACTGGATGTGCCGAGTCGTTCTGTCCTCAATGTTATCATGGAACGCGCTATTCATGCGCATACTTCACCAGCACGGTGCCCGAAAAGAACTGGCTCGCAGCAATCGAGTATATGCGCGCAAACCCGACAAAGACTGAACGCGTAGTTCGTTCGGGACCTACGAACCAGTGTTGTGTGGCCAGGGTCGGACTGACTCTCTTTCGTCGCGTGATTCGAGATGGTGTGATTGTGAGCGAAACACCGGTGGACCCGGTCGAATCATGTGATTACTGTGGTTCATATGACCGCAGATACGAACATCTTAGGAGGGCCTATACATCTGGATTCGCATGTACGGAATGTGCAAATGGTATTCTAGGCAAGTGATAAATGTGGGAGTGGATACTTGCAGTGGTTCTCATCATCTTTTTATACTTATTCTTTGTCCGGCCGAATCTAACGGAGTCCCCGGGGTGCAAAGCGTGTGCTAAGCGTAACGAAAATCCTGTGGACTAACAAATGTTCGGATTCATCAAGGCATTTCAATCCAAACCGGTTGCTCCGGCACCTAAGATTCCTTCGCAACCAGCGCCCCCTCCGCCATCTGGACCAACATCATAAGTTTTCGCGCGTTCGTATAAATGGGAACCATTCGGCGTAAGGGATATCACGCAACCCGCAGGGGAACTAAGTACTATGTCCGCCCGACAACCATGGTTGATCGCGGAGAACGTGGGAAGTGGTCAACTGTTCATAAGGAGTCCGGTATCGGACCTCTTAAGAAGGGGACGCTTCTTGGATACAATGCAACTGAAAAGGCGCCAGCTCGGCATAATACGTTGAGGCGTGTTGTGCACAAGTTTGGACCACTGTCCACGTTCCGCAAGCTCAATGCGGTTGCGATCTATACGAAGCGCACTGCGCCGACTCGGTCAAAGACGTTTAAGGCTGACCGTAACTGGGTGAAAAAGAACTTCATGTAAGACAAATGAAGAAGTGGATTCTCATTGCACTCCTTATTCTCGTACTTGCCGGATATGTGTCGTTTCAGGCACCCGGCGTTCAGTGCCCTGGATCGATGGTCTATTGCCCGGGTGTTGGATGCGTATCTGGACCTGAGAAGTGCATTCCCGGTGCAACAGGTGGACCGATGGCGACGTTCTCAACCACGTGGGAGGGGTTCACGAATGGTAAGGATATGTTTCCCGAAGTGCCGGTGTTCGCAGTCGGAAGCACACCGACCGTCAAGGACTGCCGGAATGCTACTCGGGCTGTCGATGGCCGTTGCCCCGAGTTTATCGCTCCTTAGCGCAGACAAAGACACTCAGGACGTACCTCATCCACCGGAGCCTGACGAGTCAATACCTTCATAACCGTATTCTTCGCCTCGAAATACTCTTCAACCGTATCCTTCACAACCAGCGGGTCGAAATCCTTGCAGGAGAACACATCCAAATACATGGAGTTGTTCTCTTCCACAAAGTGCGCGCAGATGTTGCTCGTCTCGATCAGCTGAACGAGCGTATAACCCTGCTTGTTACCCGAACCAAACCGAACAATCTGCGGATGGCCATATGCAACCATGTCGATGCGCTTGACGAGAGTCTTGGTGAAATCATGAATCACGGTGGGGTTGCGAATCGTATGTCCACCAAGACCGGCAGCGTCGAGAATCAGATGCTTCCCCCAGGTGCGAAGCGGGATCATTGACTATATTCTAGTGCTGCGTGAAAATCACCGGCGCCGGCGACCACCCATGAGAGGCTGCTGCGAGGGCGTGTTCAGGAAGAATGCGTAATACGGAATGTAGATGCTCCCGAAGAAGAAGTCAATCACCGCCCAGAAGGGGGACTGATACTTATCGTACGACAGCTTCGCGGCGGCGGCGTGGAGGAGGAACGCAAACACTCCACCAAACGAGCCAAGGATAATCGTCACAACAGACCAGAAGGATGCGGGCTGCTGGGGGGCAGGTGAAGGCGCGGGTGCAGAAAGCGCAGGGTTAACTCCGGGGGTGCTCATTATAACCACATGCGAATAAAAACGAAATCACCAACTCAGAGCATAAGATAAGTTATGGAATCTCAACGTCTGGCGATGGAGCTACTTTTACGCGGTCATACCTCATATGGAACTGATCATCAGCGTAGTCTTCGACTGCGAACACTTAGCCCCTATGAATTCAGGTCCCGCAACCTTCATAAGGCTCTCAAGCAGCTTCATACTCAGTATATCAACTTCTACATTGCTGGGAAGGACACTCGCTTTCTCGAGTCAAGCATACGTTCGTATTCCAGAATTCTGAAAATGGATCCTCCACTCTTACGAAGACGGTAAGAGCCCCCCAAAATGTCTAAGCGTACCTACGACACACCTCTCTTCAACAACGCCAAGATGAACAAGCACACCTACTACTGCTCCAACGACAACTGCACCAACGAAACTGACTACAATGGGGGTCTGTGCAACGAGCACATGGAGTCGCTCTCCTACGAATCAAGCGAATGCCCGGGATGCGGCAACGATATTTATTGCGGCGCAAACGGCTACTGCTCAAACTGCTGGGCCGAGAGGTTTGGCTGCGAGTCTCCGGTCGAACACACGTGTTCTGGTGAGTGGGACTATGATCGCGGCATTCGTGTTTGCGATGACGAGTATTGCGACTTCCCACCGCGACCGAACTCAGTGATCTCTCATCACGAACGGTCATGTGCCTCGTGTCACGAGCACTTCACCTCGAAGGACCAGACTCGCTGCTGCGGCGAGTGCCACGTTGACGCCGCAGTCGTCATCCAGAAATGGTTGCGCAATTGCCGTCATGAGCGCGATGTTCGCGAGGCGTTCGCTTGGTGCAACCTCTGGTTTCAGGGCCACTGCCGCTCATGCAAGAGCTACTTCCCGACCCAGGGCGAGGACGATGTTCACTGTCCAGAGTGCCGGGACTCAATCAAGCTCCCAAATCTGCCTCCGTCACCCATCGATGAGATCGAGGAGAAGCTCAGACAAACAAGTCTATCCTGCGATGGATGTCGCGACGACATTCTCAATCAGCAGGGGCATATGAACCCGGGCGGATGCCTCTACATTCCCTGTCACGAGTGCGGCAATTCAAACTGCTGCTGTTCGCCATCCGAAGCCGACTGAAAACGGATTCGTGAGCCCCAACAATTTTTACATGCATCGGCAAGAATGGTTCTCAATTACATCGCACTCGGCTTCAACGAACAGGACAACATGATGCTTCAGGACGCAGAGCAGGCAATCACGGCAGCAAATATGTGGGAGTGGATGAAGGACGAACCGGGTACAGGGGGGTATTCGATGTCCGACGGCGAGGAAATGAGGGCGATTCGCAAGCATATGAAGTACGACGGTCATTCAGGTACAAGCCTTGCGATGACGATGCGTGAGATGCAGTTGATGGCCATACTTGGAATCGACGCCTACTGCTCACGGTATACACAAAAGGTCGCTCCGCCTCCGGAGAAGAAGAAGCTCGTTCGTACTCCGGAGATGGACAAGAAGGTGATCGAGGAGTACGAGAACCGGGCGCCCTTCGCAAAGGCACCGAAGTGGTCCTACGAGTACATCAAGGCGTTCCCGGATGTCTTGCGCAACGTGCGGGTGGAAGAGTTCAAGCGGCCCGGTGTGTCGGATCCGACGGCTCGCCGACTCAATTGGTAAAACGGAAACACGCATCATAAACTAACGGAGAGTGATGGAGTCCTGTGCTATGTGCTCATGCTATGTGTACGATGTTCTCCAACACCCAATGCGTAGAAACGCGATGTTCGCCACTCTTATGCGACAAGACCGCATCAAACACCTACTCCCAACCCTTGTTCCGGAAGTCATTCGGTTCATCAAGAATAGACAACTACCTCACCGGTTGTCGCACCCAAACCTACTCTGTGTCGAAGCAGGTCTTGCTCGGAAGCACAAGTATCATCCAATCGATCAGCCGCTGATATGTCAGCACTGGTTCGTTGAGAAGATCAGGAACATTGGTGATTTGAATATGCTCCATTTCCATCACACAGGTGGCTATTGTCCGGAGTGAAAACGGATTCGACACCTCACAAACTTTTTACATATCAGCCAAAATGGAAGACTGCTCAATCTGCTACGAAGCTGTCGACAAGAGTACAGGACACTGCACCCTCGCCTGCAATCATTCCTTCCACATCAACTGTCTAACTACATGGACCGCTAAAGAACCTTCCTGCCCAATGTGCCGCCACGAACTTGGCGAGAAGGAGGTCGCGGTGAAACGACAGACCACCAGAGTGATGGAACCAGCTACATTCGTTATGCACACGGCCACTCAGTTTCATTCAACCAATATTATGATCGAAGACGATGCACAACCGGTTCCACCGGTGGTCGCCTCCCGAAAGATCCGTATCGGTAACGGAGTCGAAGTCCTGGAGAGCGATGTCGCATGTGTAATGCAGAATGCGGGTGTATCAAGGAGCATCGCCATCCAAACGCTTCGGCGAAACGATGGCGATATCGTGAATTCGATCATGGGTCTTTGCGAAGATCAAATGCCCCCACTAGAACCGGTGCCGCGTCCGCCACACAATATCATGCATGCGCCAACGGATGACCAAACGATGAAGTGGGCGTTGTGGCGGATGTTCGAGGGGATGAGGTCCGGATACCAGTGGAATAGTTATTCAGATCTAAGGCTCCGAACCAAGCATTATTACGGCAACGAGTACTGGATCCATAAGGACATCCATGACGTGTGCGATGAAGGAGGGGTTGCCCGTGGATACGAGTCTGCGTGAGAAGTAATGGAAACGAAGCAAATCAAATTTTCCATTCAGGTCGTGTCGGAAGAGATTGATAAGATGCTTGCGGATAGAACAAGCCGTCATCTCTTCTATCGAGTCAAGGGCGACAGGTTCGTTCTTGAACATCAGCTCATGGATGTGATCGCAGACCTTCAGGATAAATACAGTGGACGAGCATGGGTTAGTCGTTCACCGGAGGGAATCGTGATTGACCGAATAAATTCGTGAGATCAAGTAAAATGGATCTGAACATCGTTATTCCCGCGCTCCTCTTTATCCTCCTGTCCCCCGGTGTCCTCCTGTCGCTGCCGGCCGGCGCGTCGCGCACGACGCAGGTCCTCACGCACGCCGTCGTGTTTGCGGCCGTCTACTATGGACTGCGTAAGACGTTTCCCCAGTATTATTGAAATCACCCCTGAGCCAAGATATGACGCACTGCCCGGTGCCGCTCATGCTCGCCAATCGACTCCCACGCTAAGAACTCTCTGAACGCTAGCTCCTCCTTCGAGAGAGGGAACTTCTTCGGATAACACGCCTTCAACTCACAAAATGCCTCCGCCTCTGCAGTAGCATTCTGTTGGTAGAGAAACCCGATGATTTGAACCAGCTTCGCATGTTTCGCCTCAAAGGGCATCGCCTTAAAGTTCGCCATAAAGACTTCCATTGTTCGACAACGCCGAGTAGGTTTAAATGCCCGCAGTCTTCGCCGCGGTCTTTATGGTTTCATCACGTGTCTTGTAGAGCTGAATCAATGGCTCGAATTGAATGTCTGTGAGAATGATGAATCCTCCGATGGACAGAATAATGCCGTCCTCCCAATCCAGACCCTTAGGTGTGAACAGCCAGAAGTAGATGCCCACGAAAAGACCCAGCGATATCTTGAAAACAGCATCGACCACTGCGAAGACCGGACTCTCGGCCACCTTGAACCCGAGAGCCAACATGACGATTTGGGCCAACACGATGGTCTTCAAGAAGAAGAAGTAAATTTGATACCACTTCATTACTTTCTGCGGGGAAATGGATTTAGAGATCGTCTGAACGTGAGAACAATGGAACTTGGAATTCTATTGCTAGACCATCATCGAACGGTCAGCTTTGTGACCACAACTCCGAGTCGTGCACCAACTGTTTTTGCACAGATCGTCATCAAGAACATGACGGGGTACAACCATGCATCGGGTGGTACGTTCGATCATACGCCCCTGACCATCTCCTTCTTTACCGAACGAACATCGGTCATGATGGTTGGTAAGATCACAGACGAGTTGTATGACCAAGTTCGTCAACGAGTCCAGTTCGAACTAAACCGTCAGATCTTTGACGCCACCGGTTGCTAAAAACGAATCCGATGGCCGGCGAGTCAATGCTGGTCATCCAAAATGTTCTCCTTCTGCTGCAATCGTTCTAAGCCTGTTGCTCCCGCACCCATCTTCGACACCCCCACTGTTCCCCTCAACTACTGTGAGTGGTGCGAGACTGACCTCGACACCTGCGTCGCATACACCCTCAACACACTCAATGCGAACACTAAGAATCCCCACGTCTATCGCATCGGACAGTGCTGCGTTGACTCTGGCGAGCTGACGAATTATGTATCCGACTTCAATGTGGAGTGGGGCTTCGATCCTCAAGCCTATCTAGATCCCATCGTAACGCACTGGAATGTCTCGCATATGTTCGAGGAGGCCAAGGCTCGCCACTACGATGGTGACCGTGAAGGTGCACGCGACATGTTCCGCTCTGCATGGCGCACCTACAAGAAGCTCACCGAGGAGGAGAAGAAGCTCGTGAGGAAGTAGTCCCACCGTAAAACGAAACCACACAACCTAATTTATTTTCCATTCAAATGAAGCCTATGACTCGTGCCCAGTTGCAGAATGCACCCGCCGACCTCGTTGCTGCAAAGGAGAGGGCAGCGATTCGCCATCAGGAAGTCAATGGTCAATTGTGGGCCGAGTGGGTCTATAAGCGAGTTCGAGAGACCGCTGAACAGGGCCTACTTGAATACCGAGCCGTTTGTCCAGAAACTGTGACGTCGGTTGGGTATTCGTACGGCGTGAAACTGCTGATTCAATGGTTTCCAGATTCAGAAGTAACTACAGTCATCTCTGGCGCTCTGAAGAACAACGCACAGACATCCGTTCGGATTAGCTGGGCCGACCGTCCCGCACTCTTCGACCGCGAACAACGTAGACATGAAAAGGAGACGAGCTGGTAACTTCAACGAGGCGGAAATGGTTGTGGGTCACCGATATCCTCTTGACTACGTTGTACAATAACGACTTGTGGTTCTGTAACGGGAGGAAGAGGTGATCGAAGTCTACAAACGCAAACAAGGATAAACATACTAAGAAACGCAGCAGTGCCTATTACGATAGCACCTGCATCCATTAGTTTTTCAATGTGAGAAAGTGTAAATGGACCTCTACGATTGGAGTTTCCGTGCCATTCTCATTGAAACTCGACATGTCGAACGACATGATCGAATGGCCAAATTCTACTGGAAACTACTTGATAGTCGATGCGAGAACTGTCCATATAAACACCGCTACGACCTCGCAGTCAACATGCGATATGCCGCACGACAACGGTTGAAGTATGCGCAATGGGTAAATGACCGACGCGGAAACATAAGTGGTTTAGGTGCTTCCGACCGTGAAGGAGTATGTCGCGTGTTCTACTCATCAGAAAGGCAAGAATTCATATTCCGTCGGTAGATCAGGTCTTCGTGGGTCAGGACTGGGAAAATAAGTCAGTCATGACCATCATGTATCATAATAATAAAGTCGAGAGGATTGAATACCCACTGGCTCAGTGGACAGAGTGTGATAAGGATCGTGTACGCATCGAGAAGTCTATAAAGGCGGTTGCAGACGTGTTGTCTGTGCTTCCGGAGAATGATCCAGAGCAAATGAAGTAAAAATCCGAAAACGGATCCGCGTTTTGTACCAAATCCGATAGCGTCGGCGAACAAAATGGCTTTCCTCGATGCTTTCCTCCGCGCAAACAACTGTACTGGACTTCAACATGGCGAATCCCACCAAATTTGGTGGGTGCCCGTCAAACTCTTCAACAAACTTCCGATCAAGCAATGGAAGTTCAACCGGCCACCCGATCAGGATCGGATTACCGAAATCCGCCAACACATCGTTAAGGCTAAACGTGTGGATGGCATCATCTACCTCGCAGATGTCGGAACAGACACTGTATGTTACGAATCAAATCATCGTCGCGAAGCCCTCAAGGGTGTCGACGAGTGTGCAGATATCCTGGTCGACATCATGTGGAACGCCACTGATGAAGATGTGAAGCAGGAGTTCTTCCGTCTGAACAAGTGCGTACCTGTTCCGGACCTGTACGTATCGAAGGACGTGATTGTAGATGCAGCCGAGCTCGTAGCGGCTCGCGATGCCTTCTGCAAGAAGTACGCAGCGCTGAAGTCGACCAGCGCCAACCCGCACCGGCCGGGATTCAACCCAGAGGGAGTTCTCAATGATTTCCTCGACATCACGAAGATCCACAAGATCACCGTGGACGAGCTGATGAAGCGCTTGGATAAAGTGAACGACGAGATGAAGACGCGCAACCGAAGGAAATTGACGCAGAACGTCATCGAGAAGTGCGAGAAGTCGGGCATGTGGCTGTTCGCATGGGAGAAGCGCCTGAACGTGCGGGATTTCGCGTAGAACCGAGCCCGACCAACAACAACAATTTTTAATCTGTTATCGTGTCAATGTACACAATCGTCTCCTCCATCATGAAGAGATACGACACCACAGATGACGTCATGGCCGAGTTCTCAAAGAAGCGCGCAGACCTCACGAAAAAGGGCTGGATGCCGTATGGAGATGTCATGTATTACGTGAATGGTGTCAGTCAAGCAATGATCCAGGGCGAAGCGCCCGCATCGGATCTTGAACGAGTCTTTTTGCATGGTTCAACTCGTCCCCGTATTCTCAGATATTGCATCGGCGGTGAAGGCTTTATGGGTAAGTATATAGATATTACACGGGAGTAGTAATAATGGACCAAACAGCAAGTGGAGCACTCGGAATCATAGCCTTTTTGATCTCAGGTGCAGGAGTAATCTACGCAGCCGTGAACCACAAACGGATTCGTATGACCTGCTGTGGAAAGCAGGTGGATATGTCTGTGGATGTGGACACGACGGAACCAACAGCAAAGGTGGCTCCTGAACCTAAACCAAGTGGTAACTGTACTCGATGTGGACGTCCAGATCACCAGTTGGCTGAATGTACTGCATCAACACACGTTGATGGGCATTACCTTGAATGGCGCTAAAACGGATTTGTTAGTGTCAAAAAGTTAGACAGTAGAGGTGCAATATCTACAATGGAATACATCTACGTTCTTGAACTTCAAGGTGGCAAGTACTACGTCGGCAAAACTTCAGATGTTGATCATAGGTTTCAACAGCATAAGAATGGTAATGGTTCTGTTTGGACCAGATTACATCCTCCAGTCAAAATCGTTGAGAGGCGTCATGTTATACAGGGTCTTGGTTCAGCTCAAGACGAGAACAATACCGTCAAGGACTACATGAAGATGTATGGTGTAGATAACGTGCGAGGAGGTGCGTATACTCAGTCTGACCTTCCAGAAGGGTTTAAGACGATGATTGAGATGGAGAACCGTACAAATGAGGATACATGTTTCAAGTGCGGATTACCAGGACACTTCTCAAATAAATGCCCTGTAACAATCCGCAAAAAGACGTTCTCGTGTAGGCATTGTAACAGAGAGTTCGCAAGTGAGGGTCAAGTACAGAGTTGTCAGTGCAAGTTTGCGAAGTTATCCAGACTTGCTGCGATGACAAAATTACACTCAAAGAAG
>JAUKPQ010078981.1:0-20515 GCA_032273045.1 Chloridella minuta | reverse complement strand
GCCGACAAGAAAGAGCTGGCCAAGCAAAACTCTCTGGCCCAGCAGCAAGAGCAAGCCCAGCAGGAAGCCGAGCGCAACACGCCTGAGTACGCCCAAAAGGTTGTAGCTGAGTACCAAGCTGCGGAGAAGGCGCGTGTCGATTTGGAAAAACAGATCAAAAAGATCAACAAAGACTCGCCTACGTTTACCGCCGACAAAGAGCACAACAAAGAGATTGGCTTGCAGCTCAAGCAACAGGCCGCTACGTTAAAAGGCTTGGCCGGGGAATACAACCGCGTCAAAGGTATTGCTGAACAGGCCGAACAAAACAAACCTTTTGAACTGACGCCTTCTCCTGTAGAAAGCACAGAGACAGCGAAGGAACAGGCTGGCGTGCCGGAACAGATTCTGGAACGCAAACGCCAAGCACAGCAGTTGCTGGAGAGCAACCAACAGGAATTGTCTGACCACACTGCCAACCAAGACATGACAGGTTTTGACGCTGCAATGAAACAGCGCAAGGCTTTGATGGCTGAAGTGGACGATCTTGACTCTCAGTTAAAAGCAACAGGGACAAAAGACAATCAAATCGACCCTGTGGCGGTTCAAGCACAGATTGCCAAAGAAACCGAGAAGCTGACCAACATGGCGGGGCCGGGCTTTGACCCGGATAAGGCTGAGCGTCAACGCGCCAAGATCACGAGCTTGCAACTTAAACTGCAAGATGTTACTGGTGGACAAGCAGGCTTTGATTTCGGTGCTCCGCGAACACTGGAGTCCCCGCTTGTTGCTGCACAAAACCAACGCGATGCGTTGGCGGCAAAAGGTACTGCTGCAAGTGCCCAGCGTATTGGTGCAGTTGAGGAAGAAGAACAAGCCGCCCTGCAAACGCAGCGTGCGGAAGAAGCGCGTATGGCCCAGGAAGCGGAGGCTGAACGTCAACGTGCATCCAAGGTGGCCCCAGAGATGGCTGCTTTGCAGCGCATGAAAGAGCGTCCGTCTCCTATTACGCAGGGCATGGAGCAATTCCAGAACCAAGGTTTGCCGCCAACAGCATCACCTGTTATGGGCCAGATGCAGCAAGAACTGCAGGGTGTCCCGCAAACCGAACGAACAATGCCTACCGCAGATGTGGCTGAAGCAGACCGAGTACGCAACTTGCGTAGGGTTCCCGGGGCTGAGTTCAAACTGCGCCCCGACACGGCCTCCTCTCTCCCTATCAACAGGAATGACGTTGCAGATCGTCTGAACCGTGTGTTGACCACATATGATCTGTCTCCCGATGCGGCAGAGCTATTGCAGCGGATTGAGAAAGCCCTGCCTGCCAAAATCAACCCAGACTACGCAGCCGCAATTGATGCACAGTTGGCAAAAATTGAGAGCGGCGAAGAAGGAGTGCCACGCAAAGGCGCAGGGCGCACAGAAGTCCTCAAGACTTTCCCCGCCGAAACCCCTGCGCGTGCCGAGACTGCTGCGCCAACTGAGGCGTACGCCAAAGAACTGGGCGCAATTACGGGCGCAGCTCCCGGCCAAGCCGCATCGGTTTCCCAGCAGGACATGTTTGCGCAGCGTCAGCGTTTGGAAGAGACTGGCAAGCCCGGCAAACTCCCCGGCTTTGTAACCCAGCCTGCGGAAGAGGCGCGGCGCAGTCTGCTTGCAGGAACGCCAGAAGTTACAAAACGCGCAGACAACACAACAGACACTACGTTGCGTGGCCCAAGCGCCCAAGCGGGCTCTGTGCTGCCGTCTACATCGCGTAACAGCTTGACGCTGGGGAACGAGCTTGCGCCATACCTTCAAATGGCCGAGCAAGCCGCTGCTGAAAACGCAGGGCAGATGTCCTTGTTCCCTTCACAAGACCGTGAAACTATCGGGGTTGTAAAAGAAGACCCTGCCGCATTCCAGCGGTTCATGGACAGCCCGTACATGCGTAAGTTACGCAAGCAGATGCAGCAAGATCGCGCACAGGTTTCCAGTGCCGTCACTTTCTTAAATCGTGCGCTGCCCAAACTGCAAAACATGGTGTCCGAAGCCAAGGCTATTGAAGTGCGCATGGGCAAGTTGAAACGCTGGGAAAACTTTGTTGAAGCAAACAAAGACCTGTTGGATTTGCAAGCTGATACCAAAAGGATGGAACTGCGCATCAACAATTTGAAGTTGGAAAAATCCGATCTTGATGCCCGTGTTGCCTCGTATGAACAAGCGCGTGAACGAGTCATCAAAGAAGCGCAGCGCTCGGGAGCGGCAGGCAAAGGCCGTATGGCTCCTGTTTACAAAGAGCTGAGCGACCTGATTAACATGACGGAAGAAGCGCAGGCTTCCCGCCTTCAAGTGCAGGGCCTGCTGGATCTGCTTCGCACACAGACCAAAGTGTTGGTGGGCGAGCAGCGCATTGCGCAGCTCAAGGCTGAAGCAACCCCTAACGATGCTGCCGTAACCGCAGCGCAGACTGAAGCCGCACGTTTACGTGACGCCGTGGCTACGGCACAAAAGACGGTGACCACTGCCGTACGTACGAAGAAGCAAGCTGCCGTTGACGCGTCCCGTGCCGAAGCTGGGGCCAAAGAAGCCAACACGCGCAACCTTACGCAAGACATTTCAGATACCCGCACCCGGTTGTGGAACACGTTCTTGTCTAGCAAAGCCCCCGGCACAAAAGTCAGAGCAATTACCGAAGCTGAGCGCGATGCGCGTGAGAAGGGGCTTACCTCTGACGGCGCAAAAGAAATTCAGTACGCCAACGAACTGTACAACAAGCCGCTTAAATGGCTTGAGCAGGAAAAGGGCAACGTCGAGAAGCGGCTGGTTGAAGCTGAAAAACTGGTTCGCGCAGCCAAAAAGAAATCGGGTGAGTATGTTGGCGGCGAGCAGAACGTGCAAGCGTTCAAAGGGCTGGGCGCAGCAATCCGTCTGCAAGCCAACGCAAGCGTGCGTCTGGAGTCTTTGGAAGATGCAATCGCCTTCCGCCAAGCGCAGGATGCTGAGCGTATAACCGCCAAACAGCCCCGCACTATTGTGCCGGACACCAAGAACGCAGCCTTGCTGGAAGACGCCTTTGCTGTGTTGAAAAACCAACCTGCGATCCAAGGGAGCGTCAGTCAAGCAGCGCGTGTGCAGACCTCTGCGCCAAGCAAGCTGCGCACAGGTACAGAAGAATCCAAAGCAAATGTTGGCATAACCAAGCAGCCTGTGGTTGAGAAACGGGAAGTTGTTCAGCCAACAGCAAACGCTGCTGTGACGGAAGCCAACGAGTTTTCAGAAAGCGTGTTGGCTGCAAAGACCAAGAAAGAACGCGAAGCGTTGCGTAAAGCCAAGGACGCGGCAACACAAAACCAACTCCAAAAAGCGCTGATCCAAAACGTCCAGCATATTCAGAACCGCATCAATCTTTTGGAAAAAGAAAAAGCCACTCCAGCTTTAAAAAATCCAAAAGGTATTGCTGCAGCCGACCGCCTCAAGCAGATCAATCGAGAACTGACTGGCACCAAACAAGACCTGCAAGACATTGAGACTACGGGTCTGTACACAATGCTGGAGAAAGCCAAAGGACAGCTCGACAACTTTAAGAAGGCTACGGAAAAAGAACTGACGTTGGAAGAAGTCAACGCCGAAGAAGCCCGCTTGGCCAACGAAGAAGCTGCGCGGCTGCAATCCATGACCAAGCGTGAGAAAGCCAAAGCTGCACGCGAAGCCAAAGAAGCGGAAAAAGCTGAACAAGAGCTGTCGGGAGCCTCTGCCGAACTCGAGTCCGTCTTGCGTAAGCAAAACAAAAAGATTGAAACGAAGAAAGGCGAAGATTCGATTTTGTTGCGCACCGTCACAACCAAGGGCGGCGCTACCTTGAAGACACAGCAAGTCGAGAACTTGGCCAACCGCGTGACTGCAAACTGGGCCAATGCTCCTGTAATTGAAGTGGTGGCCAACGAGGAAGAGCTGCCTGTGCGGTTGCGTGGGTATTTGGTCAAGTCTGAAACTTCCGGCAAGGTTCCGGGAATGTATGACACAAAGACCAAGAAGGTCTATCTTATTGCCAGCGCTTTGCATGACGCCAACGATGTCATTGTGACGATTGCCCACGAAGCAGCAGGCCACCACGGCCTGCGCGAGCTGCTGGGCGGCACATACACCAAAGTGATGGATGACATTTTTGCAGGCAACAAGGCGGTGCGTGAGCAGGCGCAAGCCAAGATGGGTAAAGCAACCGAGTTGTCTCAACAAGACGCTGTGGAAGAAGTGTTGGCTGAACTGGCCGAGAAGCCAGCGCCCACGCCTGCAGAGAAGAACGCCTTGCAGCGCATCTACGCTGCGCTCAAGCAGTGGTTTGCCAAGACGTTTAATCTGCCCAATGTGACTGATGCCGAAGTGCAAGAGATCGTTGCCAATGCTCGTCAGTATGTGATTGAAGGCCGGGAAGTTGCCGAAGGGCAAGCGCCTACCAGCGCACCAATGCTGCGTACCAAAACAGCGCAGCCAACCAACGATCTGGAGCAACTGGCGGCAGATGTGATTGCGCAGCCAAAGACTTGGCGCGAGAAGATGGGCAACCACATTGCCCTGCAAGCTGAGATGCAGGCGGTGGATATGCGTGCGGGCTTGCAAGCCGCGCTGAAAGCTGGCGCAAAAGATCTGGGCGATGAGAACCTGTACACCCAAGCGATGTACAACGTACGCAAGGCTGACCAGAAGATGCCGCTGATCGACACCGTGATGCGCCTCGGCCCGCTGGAGTTGTACAAAGACGAGAAGGGTCTGTACGGCGTGCGCAGCACGCAGAAGAACAGCGCCAAAGATGTGCTCGAAGCTGTGGCCGCTCTGCCGTACAAGACCGCTGCCGAGAAGGACAACATCGCCACGATCTACATGATCGCACAGCGTGCCGCCAACAAAGGCCTGAGCAAGCTCGATCTGGGTGCGCTGGGCGTAACAGAGGAGAAGCTCGCCAAAGCCATGGCTGTGGTGGATGCCGACCCTGCATTGAAAGCTGCGCTGGAGAACGTGCGCCGCGTGTACAACGAGTACAACAAGGGGCTGATTAACTTCTTGGTGCAGACCCGCCGCATCTCCAAAGCATTTGCAAACGACTTGCTCAAGGATGGCGACTATGTTCCATACTACCGCGTGCAGGAAAACGGTCTGGCCACGCTGAACTTTGGCAACAACAAGATGGTCACGGTGGGCGACATTCGCCGCCAGCCATACTTGGCGCAGCTTAAAGGTGGCGAGACAAAGATCTTGCCGATCAGCGAGTCGTTACCGCGCAACACCCTGTTGCTGACTGACATGGCGCTGACCAACATGGCGACCCGCAGCGTGGCCTACGGCCTGCAAGCCATCGGCAAAGGCAAAGGCGAGATTGACTCCAAGACCGGCAAGCCAAAGAACTTGATGGCGATCACCCCGGGCAAAGGCCCCGCAGACGGGCGCGTCATTCGTTTCTACGAGGAGCCCGATCCAAACAAGCCTGACGATACCGGCGAACGCTTTGTGCAGGTGGATACCGGCGGCACAGCCATTGAAGGCATCCCCGCTGAGTTGGTCGTGCAGAGTTTGGAAGGCGCACACTTGGCGCTGCCCGAGATCCTCAAGCTGGCTGGTGCAGCAGGCGATCTGCTGCGTACCGGCGTCACCCGCACCCCGCTGTACATTGCCCGTCAGTTGTTCAAAGACCCAATGGCCGCAGCGTTTACGGGCGGTTTGGAAGACAACTCGTACATGGCGGTGCTCAAAGCAGGGCGTGAGTTTGTGCGGATGACGCGTGGCCAAAGCGAGAACGAGGCCAAGCTGCTGGAGAAAGGGCTGATCCAGTCCGGCATCTTTGCAGGCGATGTGTCCGACATGAAGAAGATGGCGCTCCAGATTGCCAGCGGCAAAGAGACCGGAATCGTGGACAAAATCTTTGCGGCGATGGACCGGGCGGCGATGCGTGCCGATGCTACAACCCGTGCGCTGGTGATGGAGAACGCGCTGAAGAACGGCTTGTCCGAAGTCGAGGCCGACATGGCCACGATGGAGTCGATGAACTTCTACAAGCGCGGCCTGTCGCCCACCATCCAGTACGCCAACCGTCTGATCCCGTTTTTGAACGCACAGATTCAAGGTTTGAACGTGCTGATTAAAGCAGCCACAGGCAATGCGTCATTTCAGGAACAGCAACAGATCAAGCGCAAGTTTGTCAACAACGCCGTGCTGCTGACCACTACTGGCATAGTCTACGCCATGGCCATGGAAGACGACGAGTACTTCCGCAACGCCAAGCCAAAGGACAAGTACAGCAACTTCTTCTTACATCTGCCGGGCGTTGACGAGCCGGTCAAGCTGCCGATCCCCTACGAAGCCGGTTACTTCTTCTCTCTGGGTGTGGCCGCAGTGGACGGTATGCGGGAGGAGACTGATGGCAAGGCGCAGTGGCGTGCTCTGAAAGATATGTTCTTGGGCTCGATCCCCGGCTACTCGTCGATGGGTGTGCCCCAGCTTGTGAAGCCCGCCTTTGAGGTGTGGACCAACAAGAACTTCCTGACTGGTGCACCGGTGGAGTCGCTGCGTTTGCAAGGCTTGGACCCAGAGCAACGCTACAACACGACCACAACCGAGCTGGCAAAGAGCTTGGCCAAGGCTGTGCCGATCTTGTCCCCCATCCAGATTGAGCATCTGGTGCGCGGCTACTTGGGCGTGATGCCTCTTGCCGCTGCTGCCACTGCCAACAGTTTGTTTGAGACCAAGGACAAAGGCGAAAGCCCAGAAGGGCGTGCATCTGATCTGCCGCTCGTCGGCACCCAGTTCCAGAAGAAGTTTGGCGGGGCAGACAACGAGGTCGTGTTCCACTTGGCCAACGAGTCCAAGCAGGCACGTAGCACGTTCAACACAATGCTCAAGGAAGGTCGCCGTGATGAGGCCCTTGAGTATCGGGACAGCCACCGTGTGGAGTTGGCGTCAGCCGCAGCCGCCGGGCAGTACCAACAGTTGGTGGGCCGGATCAATCTGGATGTGCGCCGCACACAGGAGCGCAACGATCTGACGGGCGTGGAGAAGCGGGAGCGTTTGGACAAGCTGGAGGAGGCAAAACAAGCCGCGGCCCAGCGCTTCATCCAACTGGTCAAGCGGCTCGAGGACGCGCAGCCCTGAAGAACCACACGCCAATGAAGCCGTTACGGATGCACGGGACTCCCCGTGCATCCAGTATCTTGAGTGATACGGCCTTCTGAAGACCCAGTGTGCGGATGGCTTGCGTGTTGAGGCAGGGGACGAAGAACCCCTGCCCCTTCTCAGTCTTGTTCCACGGGAACCGGATTAAGGACGCCCTCATCTAAGTCTCCTAGCTTGCGGCGAATCTTCATCACCTGTACCCGCATCTGTGGGCCTTTGGTCTTGGCCATCATGTCCTTCTTCATGTACTCGACCATGAACATGTCCTCCAGCCCACGCTTGAATGACGTGTACCCAAAGCTCATCGAAGCGCAGTACGACTTGAGCACCTGCTCCTCAATGTAGTAGTCAATGAAGCCGTTCTTGAGCTCGTGCTCAACGCGGCCCAGCACCTTGTTGCGGGTGATCGACTGGTCAATCTGACCGCCGCTGCCCAGCTCAGCCAACAGACCGCCATGGCCGGGCTTGATGACAACGAAGCTGCCGTAGTTGTCGCGGGTGAAGGCGTTGAGCACATCTTCTGCGGTACGGGCGCTGACCTTCATACTGACGCGCATGTTCTCCAGCGCCTTCTTGAACGCAGCAAGGATGGGCTTGACTGGAATCTCGATGATGCCAGCGTCCTTCAGTACATAGATCGTCGCCACGATAGCGCCAATGCCAGCCATCCAGAACCGTTCGTCGTTGGTCGCCTTGAACTCCTTGTACATCTGGCCCACGCAGTTGCGCACCAGCACAGGGAACTTGTCCACGTTCTTGGCCATGTACTCAGCCATCACGAAGCCGCCATGCCCGTAGTTGTGCTGCAGGGACTTGATGATCTCCAGCTCGTGATCTTCCCACGCCAGCTCTTGGTCAAGGACAAACTCAATCAAGCGGCGCAGCTCACCCTCAGACGAGTGCTTGCGGCCCCCGGTCAGGTAGTCCACAACGTGCGTGTTCGATGACATCAAGCAGGTGGTCATCCATGTGGACAGGTTCAGGCGCTCCTTGTTGGAGCCGGACTCCATACGCTCTTTGCCTCGGCCCTCTGTCATGTCCAGCAGGAACTCGGGGAGCCATTCAAAGTCGGTGCGGTTCTTGGATGTGATCTCGTCCGTGATGAGGGGCAGGCTGTTCAGCAGGCCAAGGCGCTGCTGCATGGCGACAGGCGATGTGCTCTTACCTGTGCGGTAGTGGGTGGGGTGGCCCCAGAACGATGCTGCTGCCTCCAGCGATAGCGTCTTACCTGTGCCTGACTCGGTGCTGGCGCAGTGATACGTCAGGCCGTAGATACCGGTGAAGCGCATCAGCGGAGCAGAGATACCCGCCAGCATGATGGCCAAGTGGTTCCACATCTTGCGCTGGATGAGCATATTCGGGAACGCTTTCCATGCCTCCATCGTGCCGCGTGGCTCGGTGTTGACCGTGATGTTCTCAAGTCCCGGCATGGGCACCTTGACTGGTGGCGCGTCCTTGCTGAAGATACGCCCTGCGTACACGTATGTGTCATCGGGTTGCCAGCCGTAGCTGGAGGGCACGACCACGGCTGCTTTGTTTGTACTGGATTCTTCCACGCACGCTCTCACATATTCAAAAAGGTTTTTGTCGTTACCGGAGCCAAACGCCGCCACGATGTTCTGGCTGGCCAGCGCCTTGACTGTCTCGTCTTTGCTGACCACGGCCTTCTGAGGCATCGTCACGTTGACGGCTCCCTCGGGCTTGAGCGCCAGCATGTGGACCGTGTGCTCGTTGTTGCTGTTGAGGATGTCCACCACGAACAGCTCGTATGGCAGCAGCATGACCTGCTTCTTGGACTTGCCGCCTTCTTCGTCCTCGACCATGCGCTCCATAAAGATGCCGCCGTTCGTGCCGTAGGCATAGCCCCGTGGTGGTGTGGGCCGGTGCACCTTGACTGTCTCTTTTGGTGCGGCGTAGCTGTCTGGCTGCACCACAACCTCGATCTCCTTCTCGCTGGTATCGAGATCAATCTCTCGGCCAAGGATGAGGGGGTTGGTGACCTTGCCCCAGTTTGGGCAGTTCTGGCAGATGCCAGGGTTCTCGCTGTCCATTTTGACGCAGGCGTATGGCCCCTTGATGTCGCGCAGCTTCTGGTTCATGCGGTCTGCATCGTATGGGTGCATCTTGCTCAGCCACACAGACGCCTTCGCACCATCCGAGCACACCTTGGTCCACGACAGCAGGCCGCGCCATATCGGCTCCATGCCCTCGTCTTGTGCGTTCTCAACGTAGTTGGCAAGCTGAGCGCAGCCAGTGCCCGCCTTGGTCGCCATCCAGATTTTCTTGAACGAAGTCGTGCTGTTCTCAAAGAGCTTGACGGTCGTTGCGTTGGCCGCAGCCGCTGGCCGTGCGCCGGGTAGATCCAGCTTGGTCACCGTCTCCGCAGGCTCATAGATTGAGCCTTTGAGTTTGTCACGCATAAGGTCCGCAAACTGGTGGAAGTCGAACGTATCGCCCTCAGTCAGTATGCGCACGGGGCGCGGCGTTGGGTATTTCTTCTTGAAGTTGGTTGTGCCCGGCACACGCAAGACACGGGCGGCGTCAGCCGTCACAGTCATGTCGATCGCCATCTCTTCTTGCTTGCACAGGCGCTTGAAGTTCTCGGCCACCGGCTTCCAATCCTCAACCGCGATGGCTTCGGTCAGCGGCCAGTAGCAGTGCAGTCCACCACCAGAGCCAACGATCCATGGCGTGCCCAGATCACCGAGGCCAGTCTTTTCCAGAAATGCGTTGAGCGCTTGGGCTGCATCCTTCTTGGATGCGTACCCGTCCATGTCGATGAACAGGGATTTGATGTATTGTGCGTTGGCTGCGGTGCGGTTGTTCTCATCACCAAACGTGGACAGCGCAAAATAAATGTCGTTCTTCTTGGCCAGCCACCGCGCTACTGGCTCCTGTGTCTGCTCGAGCGTGTCCGTAAACACGTGCTCTTTCTTCGCTGTGAACTCTGCCACACAGTATCTCCCATATTGCGGAGACGGCAGAACAGCCGCTAAAAAATCAAGCGGTTCCATTACGATCCTTGGGTTTAGTTTTGCAGGAACAGGTCGAGCTGACGTGGGTCTTGCGGTGGGCGCTCGTTCTCTGGGGCCAGTATGGTGATACGGCGCAGCAGCTCAAGCTGCCAGTCCTTGGGCAAGCCATCTTCGTCTTGAATGAAGTCCGCGCAGAAGCGGATCAACTCCTGCGTGCTCAAGGTTCGAGGTTGTATTCTTGACATATTCTTCTCCATGCTGTGTCTGCATCCCGTGAGGTCTGCATTATTTTTGTAAGGAACTCGACGCGGTTACGGTAGGCCACGAACACCTCAGTGCCAGTGAACCAGTTATATACGGTCTGTCGTGATACGCCCAATGCACGGGCGATCTTGGTGACGGGGAAGTCGAGGTGGATAGCCCACCGCCCAAGCTGGTTGCCCAGAGACTTGGGGGTCTTCGCTACGTCGTCAATGATTTTTTGTGAGTAGGCCATAGTAGAAGGGGCCGAAGCCCCTGTGGTTATTTTCGTTTGCTTTGCAGCCAGTCTGCAAGGCGGCGTGTTTGCCATCCGATCCAAACACCGATCAGCAGAGCGAGGCCCATGGCAACGATGACGTCACCACGGCCTGCGAATATACCAACGGTGCTCATTTCGCGCCGACTGCTTTTGGCAGCGGGAACGGAACTTCAAGCGTAGAGGCGCACTGGCCGTCTTGTGCTTTGGCGGGGTGCTTGCTCCAGTTGTCGGTGGGGTTGACCATCACGCACCCCTGCGTTGCGCTCACAGTGCTGCACATTACTGTGGCCTTCTGGATTTCCAAGTTCTTGGTCTTGCCTTCTTCGCGTTCGCTGCGCATGAACACAACTTCTGCCCAGCCGTCACCTTGTGGGCATGTGCTGGAGTGCGTAGTGTCCGCCTTGACGATGGTTTCCCACCCTTGGATGCGCGGGTTCTGGCGCTGGTATTCCGCCGCAGAAGCGCCAGCATTTGCGCGGCCTTGAGCGCGTTGCTCTTCGACTGTCTGGAACGAGAAGGCTTTGTCTTTGGTGACGCTACCTTGGTTCTTCATGATCTGTTCGATCGGTTTTTCTCCACATGCGGCAAGGGCAGCGGCGACGATGATGAGGGTGAATGCGTTTTTCATTTTATTTCCTTGGTTGATATGGTAGGTGGGGGTACTCGCTTCGCTGGTACTGTCGAGAAACCGTCTTCGCAGCATCCGCTTTCCCCCCGATTCAATTACTCGTCGTCCCAGTCGGACACGATGTCAGCCAGCTTGGACTTCTTTGCTGGTACGGCGGTGGGCTTGGCAGCAGCGGCCTTGCGCACTTCTGGCTCCTCGGCTGTGTCTTCCGCAGCTTCGGCCTCCACGGGTGCAGGCTTGGCTTTGGCCTTGGCTTTCGGAGCAGGCGCTTCGTCCTCGTCGTCCTCAACAGCAGGCTTGGGCGCAGGGCGCTTGCCTTCAATGGCCAGTGGTGCAACTGCCACACCGTCCATAGCCGCAGGGGTTGCCGACACTGCCTTGGCTGCATCGTCAGAGGCGGACTGCTCTTGCGCTGCGGTGTACTCCTCATCGGTCAACCAGCGTGCAGCTTCAAACACCAGCTTGGGCGACTCGGCCTTGGTGTCGAACTTCATACGGGTCACGATGGTGTCCAGGTTGACCGGAGGGGTCTGCGCTGCCATGTAACGGGCGTACGCTTGCAGTGGGCGCTTGCCGCCGTCTTCCTTACCGAAGATGGACGTAGCTGGCAGGGTGACCTGCAAGACATCGCCTTCAGGGTTGTTGGCCAAGACCACAGCGAGGCGCTGCTGATAACGGCAAGCGCGGCTGTTGCCTGTACCCGAGCCAGAGATGTTCTGTGGGCACTGAGCGCAGGTGGATGCCTGCTTGTTCTTCACGCCAGCATCGGGCTTCTCGCCGTCAGCGGATGTGCAGTCAGGTGCGACAGCGGCAGCGTCCTTGTCGTAGGAGCCAGCGTAGAAAATACGGCTGACCTTGGGCGCAGCCTTGACGATGATGACATCCAGATAGCGCTCATCGATGGCGGCGATCTCTTTGCCAGCAGACAACAAGCGGAACACGCCGCCTTTGATCGAGACTCGCTTGACGCCGGACGGGCCAGTGCCGCCAGTCAAAGCCAAGGTAGTAGCGGACAGCTCAGCGTTGCGTGCGAAAGCGGGGACTTGCGAGGGGTTGAAAAGAGTTACGTTGCTCATTTGGTTTCTCCGTTGAGGAAGGTTAAAAAGATGTGTGCGTGATCGACGATCTGTGCAGGGTGCATCATGCCGCCGTTGGTTTTGTGGAACTGGATGGCTTTCTCCAGTGCAGCTTCGCGTTTCCAGTAGTCGTTGCTGTCAACTTCGGGGCCAGCTACGCTGGCAATGTCCGCGGTGGTTTCTTCGACCGCTTCGGTCAAGGTTTTGTTTGCTTTGGTCATGTTGGTTTACGTACAGATATGTCGTACTCGGACGACGAGTTGAGACCGGGAGGCATGCTGCCCGGGTTTTCTTCCAAGAACTGAGCCATGTTGGTCTGTGCGATACGCTTCTCCAGCAGCTCAAGGGCTTCATGTTCCAGCACGAATTTTTTGAACTCGTCCCAGTCCTGTGTGGAGTAGCGCGTCTTCACCGACAGCACCACGGTTCCTTCCAAGGTTCGTACAGACGTGACGCCCAGCGCCTTCATCTGATCTTTCATTGCGTTCTTGATCTCGTCTTGCTGCGCTTTGAGTGTCTCCACTTGCGTGTCGTACTCTTGCGTCAGCTCAGTGATCTTGCCGCGCAACTTGCGGTAAATCTTCGCCAGTTTGTCCAGCGGGATTGCTTCTTCGCTCATCTACTTCTCCTGTTGTTGTGTCTAAGGTTGGACAGTGTACACGGGTTTTTTGGCGTTTGTAAACTCCTTTTCAAGATTTAATTTCAGTGTCGAACATCTGGGTCAGAAGTGAGTTGTCACTAACTTTCCCAGCCAAGGCGGTGAACATCCTCTTCTCGATGGGGCTGCCCTCGATGTGGATAACGGTCACCTTGTCTGCTGTCTGGCCCTTGCGGTCAGCGCGTGCGCAGCACTGGATGTACTGCTCCACGCTCATCAGGGGGCCATAGAACACCACCGTATCGGCGGCGGTCAGCGTGATGCCATGGGCGGACGCCGCAGGCTGCATGACCAGCACCCGAGGGTTGGCTTCGTTTTGGAAGCGGCTGATCGTTGCGCCCCGTTTGTTTGGCGTGATGTCGCCATGGATACACTCGCTGACGATACCCTTCTTGGTCAGGTACTGGCTGATCGTGTCGATGGTGCTGCGAAACAAAGCGAAGATGATGACCTTGCGATCAGTCTCCTCCAGTATCTCCTCCAGCACAGCCAGCCGAGGCGCTGAGTCGAACGTCACCACCTCCTTGTCGTCGGTGTACGCTGCGCCGCAACTGATCTGCAGGAGCTTGCTCACGCCAGCAGCGGCATTGACCGCGGTGATGGTCTCTCCAGCAGCTTGCACCAGCATGCGGTCCTTGAGCAGCTCGTAGTATTTCTTTTGCTGCGGGGTCAGCGGCACTTGGCGCGTCACTGTCACAACGGGCGGCAGGTCAAGGCATTGTTCTTTGGTGAACCGGATCGCTGGCTGCAGGGCTTCGTGCACCTTGTCTTTGGCGTCAGCCTTCGCTGCCCACTTGAACAGCGTCACCTTGTTCATCACCTGATCGCGCCACGCCGTGAAGAACTTGGGCACACCATCGGGGTTGACCAGCTTGGCCAAGCCATACGCATCCACAGGGGACTGTGAGGCCGGGGTGCCCGTCATCATCCACAGGTAGGTGTTGGGTGTCAGGATTGAATTGAGCGCCTTCCAGCGCCGTGTGGTGGGTGTCTTGTAGGCGTTGGCCTCATCCACGATCACCAGATCGAACCGTCCGTCAGCCTTGACTTCTTCTGCGATGAGGTTGAGCCCCTCGTAGTTGGTGATGACGATCTCGTAGTCCCGCTGGATCATCTCTATGCGCCGAGCAGCTTGCGGATGGTGGGCGATGACGGCAGAGCGGTGGATGATGCTGCTGTTGATGTCTCCCATCCATGCGCTGTGCATGATCGACAGGGGGCACAGGATGAGCACACGCCTGACTTTGCCCAGCTTCATCAAGTAGTCCGCTGCCCACAGAGCAGAGAGCGTCTTGCCTGTACCCGGCTCGCTGAACACGAATGCCCTGCGGTACATGGTGAGGAAAGCGCCTGTCTCCATCTGGTGGGCCATCGGCTTGTATCTGCCCGGCCAGTCGTAGCGCCGAGTGATTGGTGAGGGTACGTTTCGTACCCCCAGATTGCGCAGTACCCGCGCCTCATCCAACCCCCAGTAGACAGCAACAGACGCCGAACCATCCTCGTGTGTTTCAACGATCTTGTGTTTGGGGATGATGCTGTACTTGTGAGGGTTGCGTGTGCGTAGGATGAGTGCCTTGTCGTCAACAATTTCCACTGACTTCTCCGTTTATTTTTTTGAGCTTGCGCGATTCTTTGCCACGCTACGCATCCGCAGATTGCCTTTGGCTGAAGTGCCCCCGCTTTTCAGCGGCTTGATGTGGTCAACATCGAGGCCGTCACCTTTGCTGGCTTGGCCGGACTTCTCCATGATGCGCCGGGCCTTGACTCTCTCGCCTCGGTTGGCGATCTGCTCGGGCTTGCCGTGGTATTCGGCGTACTCTTTTTTGTAGTCACGTTTGCTGGATGGTTGTGCCATGGTTGGCTCCTAGTGCTTGGGGTTGAACTCGCAGCCAGTGACTTGACACCAGCCGCACAGTGGGGTTGAGGTGGGGTTCCACACATCGTTTGCAAAGCTGCCTTCGAGCCGCGCTACACGCTCACGGTACTTCCACCAGATCGCTTCGGCTTGGCTGCGCTGCATCTGCATCTTGACCATATCATCCTTGACGATGAACAGCAAGGCGCTGTTGACTTTGCGGATGTGCGGGAAGTGCACGAACACCATGATCGACATGAGCACAAGCTGATCCCGGTCAGGGTACTTGTTGTTGCCCGTCTTCCAGTCACCCACCCACGCTGTCAGGTTGTCGTCGTCGATGATGAGGATGTCGGCAATGCCGCGCACCCACACGTCCTTGGCCTTGAACCCAGTAGGGCGTAGGTCAGCGGTGACGCCCATCTCGTACTCCGCCAGCTTGCGTCCGGGCTTGGCCAACAAGGCGTCCACCACGGGCTGGAACTGCGCGTACTTCTCAGGGATGGGTGTGCCGTCCACGATGTAGTGTTCAATGGCAGCGTGCACGTCCGTGCCGTACCGTGTGGCGTCCGTCTCTTGGAAGGGGTACTTCTTCAAGACCTTGACCTCGTGGTAGCGACGAGCGCAACCCTCGTAATCTTTGAGTGCGCTGTGACTCCATGTGACTTGCTTCATCTGACTGCCTTTGTGTTTTGGTCGATCCATTTAAGGTGCTCGCCCGTCTCTGTGTACTCTTCAATGGGCACCACGCGGATGTCGAGCTCGCCCCCCTCCTTGTGAGTCATTGTCAGCACGCCCACGCCATACAGCATTGCGTTTGCCATCATCTCTGCGAACAGGTCTTCGTCGTTCATTTGAACTCCGCTGTCTGGATGACCTTGGTCAGGCGGTTGGCGAACTCAGTGACGAAGCGCTCGTCGCTGTTGAGCGTGTGCCTGCCCATCTCTTCGAGAATTGCGTGCGTCACCTCGTGCCAGAACGAGTCGAGCACCTGTGTGTCGCTGAACGCTTTGCCAGTGGTGTTGCTCATACGTCCGATCTCGATGCGCCGAGTGCCGTAATGGATACGCGCTGCGTCACGCTTACGCAGCATAGCCTCGACAACTTCGACAGAGTACTTGTGCTTGCCCACACGAATGGTGGTGGGGATTTTGATGGTGCTTGGTTTCATGCTTCTCCTTAGTTTTTTGCTAACCCGTACCTACGGTGAGCGCCACCGTCAGCGTCCAATGGAATGCCCGGCATATATGGCGGCTCCATAGTCATCTGCGCCAAGACCCAAGTCTTCGCGTCCTGCACTTCTGCATCGGGCACCACAACGATCTGTTCGTCGTGCACTGTTCCCGCTACAAAGTACCTCTTTGCAGTTCTCAACATACCATCCGTCATCACGCATCTCGCTACGCCCTGCGTGACGTTGTTGGTAATCTTTCCTGCGTATATCTTAGTACGGTTTTCACCGTACGTCCACTCTTTTTGTTCTTTGCCTGTCTTCTCGTCCTTGACCCGGCGCACGTTCAAGTCAGGGTACAGTAAGCTCATGCCCGATGGGAGGATGATCTCCCCCTTGCGGAAGGTCAGGCACTTGTGCTTGTACTCTTTGCCCTTGTACAGCGACTCCTCAATCAGCGCCCCGCACATATCCCAGAACGCCACAACAGGCGTAGCCGTTGAGCGGTACTTGTCGATGATGGCCTTGGCTGCAAGGCAGTGGATCACCAACTCGCGGGTAGTGCACGTATGGGGGATGGCCTCGAGCTTCTCGACGTTCACTTCCCAGTCGAGAAATTTCTGCGCATGGGCTTGGGTAACACCCAGTTTTTTTGCGAACGCCAAATCGTAACGGACTGGCGGCGCACCAAGAAAGCCGACAAGAAGTTGCGACGCGAACGCAGCCCAACCGAGGCCATAACCGCAGCCCAAGAGCGCACTTTTCGCAGACTGCCGTAGGTCAGGATGCGATTCTTTACTAAGTCCGGGTATGTTAAACATCTGCGAACCGAACGCGGCATAAGGGTCGCCTCCTGACCGGAACACGTCGAGTAGGTCTTCGTAATCCGCAAGCCACGCGAGAACTCGCGGCTCAATCTGCGAGAGATCCCCCACGACGAGCTGGTGACCTTCGGGAGCCATAATCGCTTTGCGTAAGAAGCTGCCTCGCTTGAGGTTTTGCATGTTGATGGCGCTGCCTTTGCTTGCCGTCCAGCGGCCCGATAACGCGCCATAATATGAGAGAGGAACAGGTAGCGCTCCGCGCTGCGAAATGTCGAGGAACCGCTGAGCCCGTGTGCGCTCTGTTGTGGACTTAACCCGAAGACGCGCCTCACAAAGAAGGGCAACATCCTCACGTTCACCGTTGAGAAGCGCTTGGAAGAGGGCATCATTTTTCGCAAGTGCGAACGCTTCTTTCCCGGTAGTCTTACTTGTTTTTGTCGGGGCAGGTACCCCAAGCGTTTCAAGTACGGCAGCAAACTTTGGATTCGACGCGAGCGTAGCTTCTTCCACGCCGAGCTTTTGTAATAGTGCTTCACGTTTTTCTTTCTCTTCAAGGATGGCATCGGACAACATGTTGGGGTCAAGCACAAGGCACGCACGCGTGTACATCTTGAGCGTCATGTCAATGAGGCGCAGCTCTTTGGCCGGATAATTCTTTACCAATCTGGTAAAGATTTCTTCACACAGAAACACATCGTGTGCGCAGTAGTCAGCCAGCTCCTTCTCCATTGCTGGCGTCAGCTCGGTGTATCCGTTGGTGTTGTACACAGCGTTGCCCTTGGGCGGCAGGCCGAAGTCCTGCGCCAGCTTCATCAGTGAGTTACCAACCTCCACGCCGCGTAGAGCACGGCCCATGGACAGAGAATCAAAGATAAAGCATGGGTGCCAGTCATAGCGCCATTCCAATATAGATACATCGAACTGAGCGTTATGTGCAAGAACAGCAGTAGTATCAGGATCGTAGCCAGCCAGAACCTCGCCGAGATCACATCCCCTATACCAAACGGGCGGGGATCGGTCTCCGTACTCGTGGATGCAGGCTCCGAAGGCTTTGAATCTTTCATCGCGGACATACTCCTCTGTTGTCATCTTGCTCAGGGTGAAACCTTCTTTGGTGTCCCAATAGGTCTCGAAGTCGATCGTCAATATGCGGTCGTATGGTGCGCTCAATTAAACATCTCCTTGGGTGGTGCGTCCACGACCAGTGCGTGGGCCATGATCTCTGCTGCATCGCGCAGCATCTCTGCTGCGGCCATGTCGTTGGTGTTCACGCCCAGCAGGGCGGTCACCTCTTGGTTCATACGGAACGCAACCACGGCCATGCCTTTGGCCCCCTCGCCGTAGCACTCGGCCAGCATCGTCAAGATGTGGCCCAACTGGCGGCGCTCATCGGGGGTTATCTTCTCAAGGCGTGCCAGCGCAGCGCGTGACAGCTTGTTCATCTCTTCTTCCATATCACTCATGTCAGCTTCTCCAGTAGTCGTTGTCTCAGTTCGTCCAAGTTGTCTTCGCGTGCCACGAAAGTGAAGCCGCCTGTTTCGGCGATCCACTCAAGCTCGCGCTCTTGCAGGGCAGTGGTCTTGCCCTTGCCTGCCTTGCACTCGATGGCGATGAAGCGCCCATCCACGCAGCCGATGATGTCCGGTATCCCAGCACGGCCAAAGCCGTTGCCCGGGGGCATGAAGTGATACACGTCGAACTCGTTGAGTATCTTGCGTACCGCAGCTTTTACTTTGCTTTCAGGTGTTGCAGCCATCAGTAGCCCCGCACTTCTTTGAGCTTCATCAGGTAGTGCTTGGCCTTGCCTGCGTCATCGCTGCCATCCTTCTTGCCAGCACGCATGCTGTACTTGATGATGTTGCCTTTGAGGAAGCCCTCGAACTCCTCTTCGGAGAGCACGTTCTCCATCACGTCCCATGGCTGCAAAGGCATGTCTTTGTAGTGACTGCCTCCAACTTGAAGATCGCTTGCGGCCAAGCCGTTGAGGCCTGCTGCAAGATTCTCGAACAGCTCCATCTGTGCGTCTGTTGGGATTGGGTTAGTCATTGCGTTCTCCTTGTTTGCGTTTAAGAAAAGTTGCGTCACCGGGGTTGTGCTCGATCGTGCCAGCGTGCACGTTGGCCAGCGGTTGCTCGGATGTGTGGCGTGTGCCGAACTGTCGGTACTTGAGCCCTCCATCGTCGGCAAGCAGTCCCGCTTTGTAGCGGCTTCTGAAGTGTGCGTCAGTGGCAAAGATGCTTGGCCTGTCTTCTTCATGCCATCGGAACGGGGACACAGGTGGGCGGGGGGTATCGGGTTTCATTACAAAGCAGCCTTTCAGGGGGTCGTATTTAATCATATCCATGATGGGGATGTTCTCGTTCATTGGTTCCCCTCAGTCGTGATGGTTTCGGTGCGGTGGCGTGTGCAGGCTTTGCCGCAGCTCTCGGTGTAGTTGCGGATGGTGTCCACTTGAGCGCCGCAGCGCGTGAAGTAGTGCGTGCCGTTGTCCACGAAGCGGTAGACCTTGCAGCCATCGGCTTCAGACATGAGCTGCGGCACCCGCGCTGCGGCTTTGTATTCCGGGGATGGCTCCGCAACATATTTAAGAAACGAAAACCCCGTAGCTATGATGCCTCCCGCTATTAAAAGAAACACCAGCGTCATGGCCGTGGCTTTGGCCGCATCTTTTATAAAGTCAATCATGTCTTCAATCATGTTTTACTCCTTGGTCTTGGTACATTCTCAGGCACCTCTACGCACATGTAAACGGCAGCGTGTTGGCCGCGTCGGGGTTTAGTCCAGCGGTCTATGTACACGCCCCACACAGTGCGTATGGTGACTCTGATCGATTCGTCCGGGGTGCCCAGTTGCTGTGCGATCTCCTTGACTGTCAGCCCATCGTCTGCTGCAAGCAGGATGTCCCGGATGGCTTGATGCCTGCTCAGCTTCACTCTTGCTCCTCTCGTTGTTTCTTGGCTTCCCAGACCTTGCGGTCAACATTACTCTTGGGCAGCAGATCAAACCGATCGGCTTCAATCAGCGTCAGTTGATCTTCGCTATACCACGCGCTATATCCCGCATCCCCACGCTTTAGGATGTGCAGCGCGTACTGCTTCTCGTGCCTTCCTGCGCCGCCATAGTGCTCTGCATACGTGTACAACACAACGGCCTTGCAGTTGCCTGCGAAGTGGCTCATGTAGGGCGGCATCTCACCGACCTGCACCAAGTCGCCCTTAAAAAACTTCTGTGTCATTCTTGCTCCTTGTTGAGTGCTGCCCACTCTTCATCTGTAATCAAAGGGAGGGGGCTTGGCTCTCGTGCAGCTCGCTCCATGGCGTAGCGCACAGCCAGCATCCGGGCCTTGGCTTCACGCTCGATGCGGTTGAACTCATCGTCTTCAGTGTTCATGTGTTCTTCTCCTTGAGTTTGGCTTCAATGGCTTCAGCGTAACCAAGCGAACTGTGCGTCAACGTAATGTGCAGCAGCGCTTTTCTTTCCTCATCCGTCAGCCCAACCCAAGGGCGCTGTGCTGCGGGTGAAAGGCGGTCGACTGCCTCGTCATAAAGCCGTAACGCTCTTGAAAAGTCTGTTTCTTTTGGCTCCTGCACAGGCGCTGCGGTCTTCGGAAAAAGTCCCGCAAAAGATGTTGGGTGTTCGCTCATGTGTTCTCCTGTGGTGGTGTACAAGTGTGGATGTGGGTCAAG
>JAUKPQ010078980.1:0-91776 GCA_032273045.1 Chloridella minuta | reverse complement strand
CCCAGGGGACCGGTCCATTGATAAGCAATGGCGCTGCTGCTGGCCAGGGCAAAAAGATCGCCGTTACAGCGCGGGCCATTGGTGCTGAGTGTGGGTATGGGCAAAGATTTTAAAATAATGGAACCTGTGCTCACAGAACTGCAGCCCAGTTGAGCGCCCAGCACGGTGTACTGGGTGGTGGTGATGGGATTGTGGGTAAAAGAACTGCCTGTGTATAGCCCGTTCCAGGTATAACTGCTGGCCCCGCTCACAGTCAGGGTCCCCGTTTCCAGGGGACAGATCAGGGCGTTGTAAACAGTCAGAACAGGGTTGGGAATAACATTGATGGTGATGGTTTGCGCGGCCAGGCAATTGTTGGCATCGCGGGCACTGAGCGTGTACACGTATGGTCCCGCGGCAATCTGGGTGGGTGTGTAATTGTCAGCAGCCGGTCCGGCCGTCCAGCTGTAATTGTAACCCGGTCCCGGTGAACTCATGGACCCGCCCGTGGCTGTGCCCGACAAGGCAACACCCAGGCCCGCGCAGACAGTTGGGCTATTGGCAGAGATTGCCACAGTAAAAGTGGGCGGCTGAGAAATAAAAAAACCACCGTTGATGTTGCAACCCGTAAGCGCGTCGGTAACACTGAAGGTGTAATTGCCAGCCGTTAAGTTGGTAGGGTTGGGCACCGTGTAGGAGTTGGTGCCATTGGTCCATAAATAGTTCTGGTTGCCCGAGCCGCCTGAAAGTCCTATAACCGCTGCGGTTCCATTGGCAGCGCCATAACAGGTGAGACTCGAACTGTTACTGAGCATGCCTGTGAGGGGAATCAGCGAGGTGAACAAGGTAGTGGCTGTGTAGGTAAAATTATTCCCCTGGTCAAAAACGGTGATGCTGTATATGCCCGGACTGAGGCCAGTTGCTATCGGGTTGGTTTGTCCGGTTGGTGTCCATGTGTAAGAATAAGGGCCAATGCCGCCGCTTGCCTGCACGGTGGCTGAACCAAGACTGGCACAGGTGATGGAGGTACTGTTCACTGTAATACAGGGCTGGTTAATGTTCACCACTTGTTTGATGGTATCAGTACCTCCCCCGCAGCTGTAATACAAAACAAGTTGCGGCGTATAGCTGCCGATGCTTGAATACATATGACTTGGATTGGTCAACGTTGATGTATTGGCCGATCCGGTTATAGGGTCGCCAAAATTCCATTGTATGCCCATCAACGAATAGCCGGAGGCGGCACAGCCACTCATGGTGTAATTTTGAACTACTGGTGGCGCGGTAAAAGACGCAGTCTGGCAGATGGTTAATGTATGCGTAAAAGGAATTGGAGGTGATTTAAACCCCGAAGTAATAAAATTTGGAAGCCCCCAACTATTTACTTTAGGAGATATGGACTGACCATTGTCACTGTAGTTACAGCCAGATCCCGCTACATTTGGATTGGCCACAACGCCCATCCAGGATTGCCCGTCTCGGGTCATGTAGATTTTGCCATTAATTCCCAGTTGCAATGCACCTCCGCCACTGGTAGCTGTTGTATACTGCGATGCCACTATAGCAGTCCCCGAGCCGGCGCAAAGGTCCCACTGATAAAGCCGGGGTCCTCCCCAAAGAGCGCCGTACATCTTTGTGCCATCAGGTGAAAACTCAACCCCATAGGCCAGGGAATTAGTTAGCAGAGGTATGCGGTTAGAGACAATTCCGGTTGATGCATTAAAATCATAAAGGTCGAACCCCATAATGGAGGAATTACAAACCGCCACACCCAGCTTTTTGCCATTGGGAGAAAATTTCATGTATCCAACATAGGTAGCCCCGGTGGCAGTGTTACTCCCTATGGCCGACATTACCGGCGTAGTGCTCACTCCAGCAGCAGAAACAAGATGTGCCCTGAAATCACCCGAAGGATATGCCTGCGAAAGCACCCAGATGTCGGTGCCATTGCAATGCCTTACCGAGGTGAGTTTTTCCTGGCTGTTGCCCGCCAGGGATACATTTTTTATGGTTACAGAACCCGAACCCGACGAAAGGCTCATATCAACAACCGAATAATTTACACCTGTAGCATTGGTGCAACAGGCCAGGGTGAAAATAAAATAAATATTGGGATTACCCGGTTGTTTCACAACTACCGCAGCCTGACTGGTGGAGGAGTTGCCATTAAGCAACCCGCCATTAGACATCATGGTGTGTGAGGCGTTCCATACCGTGATGCCATCTGTGTAAAACAACAGGTTACCAGCTGCGTCAGAAATTCCAGAACAACCCTCGAAGGTGTTGATTACACCGTTTGTGAGCGCAGTTGGCGGATTGGTCATAAAATCCAAACCAGCCTGGTTACCAAAATACCACTTGCTGTTTTCGTTTTGAGCAATACAAGTATTGCCAGCCAGTAGTAAAAAGATAATTTTAAAATATAAAAAGGATCTGTTCAACAAAAGGTTTAACTGAAGAAAAATAAAGAAACAATTAAAGTTAATAAAAAAAATATCCGGTATTACAAAGGATTTTGCTCTTCAATTAAATATCCGCCTGGCGATTAGGTTCAGCTTTTCTGACAATTCCCAGAATCAAAGTATAATTGTGAAGCGTCGAATTTGTTCAATTGATCAGCAGCCCGTTTGTATTTTTTTTGTCCTTTTCGAAAAGTGACATCGACATAAAAAATTCATTTCTACCATGCTTTTTATAATCAGGACCAGCACCAAAGGTATAACCCAGGTTGAGATTTTTATAGCAGATCTTTAAACCCAGAATCAAAAAATCTGAAGCAGTTTCAGGGGTAGAAAAAGCACTTTCCGCTTCCAATCCGTAACCTGTTCTAAAACCTGCATGCAAAGTAATTATTTTGTAGGAGGCATAAGTCCCCATTTCATAATATTTTTTACCAAAGGCTTGAAGTTTTAAGATAGCATAGGGCTGTAAACCGATTTTTTTGTTTTTTAATAAAGTAACTGACAAATGGTATTGATGGCTGATGAACTCACTGGCACCTGTCTGGAAGGGATCGAAAACACTTAGCCCCAGACTCACGCGTTTATTGAGGTCGAGTGCCAGCCCTGGTGAAAAAATAACGGATCTGAAATCCATTGTGCCGGCATAATCAAACTCGTAGGGTGGCGCCCAGTCTATCTGGTAGTAAAATGGAATTCTGCTTTCGTCGAGCTGGCCCTCCAAATACGAAACCTGTAATGCCGGAATCAGGTTGACGCGGGATCCGAGTTTTATCTTGTAATTAATACTGAAGTCAGTTTGGTTAGCCTTGTAAAGACCGTCTTTGTTATTAAAATCGCTGCGCGAAAGTCCCAGTCCCCAGGACCCGATTCTGGCATCAACACCAGCATAAGTGCTGAAGTAATCTTTTAAGCCATTGTTGCCAACCGCGCCAAGCGTTTGAATGTTTAAGCCCGCTGAATTTCCCGCCAGCGCAGGATTGATCAGCAATTTTTGCTGACCTGTGGAAACAAACACATATTCTTTTTGAGCAAAAAATAAGTCTGTCTGAAAAAAAAATAAAGCCAAAAGAACAAGCCGGGATTTAGTTTTCATGTGTCAGGTGTTGTTGGGTTTAAATCGGTAAAAAAAATGCAGCTAATTATAATAAATATAGTGAATTTATCTGACAATAAACAGAACCTTTTTCACCCAAAGTTTTCGCGTGAAATTTAAAAGGTCGTTTTCAAGGGTCGAAGCATGCTTCGAACCCCGTGTCGAAGTTCAATTTACTAATAAAAGTCAGTCTAACTTGATCACCTTACCACGCCAGGTACCGGTTGCGTTATGGGCTTGAATCATATAGACACCAGGTTTTAATTCGGTGGTACTGATTTCATTTCTTCCAGCATTAATTCTGCGTTCCAATACAGTTTTTCCATTCAGATCAATTATGATGATGTTCAAGGAAAAGTCGGCATCAACCATCAGAAGGTCTTTCACAGGATTAGGAAACAGTCTTAACTCTGCGTTGTTTGCATTGCCTTTAATGCCCAGGCAAGGATTGACGCTGATAGTGAAAATCCTGGAGGCACTGCAACCACTTACTGTTCCTGTAACCGAGTAAATTGTTGTAGCTGCGGGTGAAAAGGTAGTTGTTGGCGTTGTAACATTATTACTCCACTTGTAGCTTGTAGCACCTGTAACAGTATAGGTACGTTTATCACCCTTACAAATGTCAAAAACTCCTGCAACACTCAGCGTTGGGTTCGTTGCTGAGATTGTAACGACTTTCTTTAGCGTATCATTCGTACAGTTTGAAAAGAGAATTAATGAAACGCTGTAGGTACCCAAAGTTGAATAAGTATGAACTGGATTCGTTAAAGTTGACGTATTGGCTGAACCTGAGGCGGGTTCTCCAAAGTTCCATAAATATGCATTTGAAGAATATGGAGTAGGTGAACAGCCGCTAGTGAATGAGGGGGCTGCGGGAATAGAAAAGGTCGAGCTTTGACACGAAACAATGTTTGTAAATGTTGTCGGTGCGACTCTTACATACGGATTAATAAAATTCGGAAGACCGAGGCGGCTTGCCTTGGGGGCAACACTCAGTGCATTTTGTAAGAAATTCATCCCAATACCTCCTACATTTGGATTGTTAATCACCGACAAACTTTGTGATTGTGGTCCCACAGCGAGATAAATCTTCCCGTCAATTGCACGTTGCAATGATCCGACACCAGCTGTACCTAGTGAAACAGAATACTGAGAAGCAATAATAGCGGCATCATTTGGAGCGCAGATATTCCATTGGTGCAAGGTGCAAGTATAACTTGAAAATCCTGGACTGGTGGAGCCATATAATTTTGTCCCATCCGATGAAAACTCAACCCCATAAGCACCTGCAGTCAAATTTGTAGCGCTGATCAATATCAAAGAGTTTGAAATAATCCCAGATGATGCGTCGAAATCAAATAGTTGAAATCCACCAGTACCCATGATTTGTGGAACTGACATTGAGAAGGATGCCATTGCCAGTTTCTTTCCATCTGGAGAAATTTTGAGTTGGCCAAGTGCTGACGTGGAACCCATTGGAGTTTCACCGATAGCCGAAATAACAGGTGCCGTAGATACACCCGCACTCGTTAATAGGTATGACCTAAACTGATTGGAATTGTAATCGTGAGAAACTATCCAGGCATCCTTTCCATTGCAATGCCTCACAGCAACCTGTTTTTCACAGGTGCTTGCGAACAGGGGAACATTTTTTGCAGTTACAGATCCCATGCCCGCGGCTAGGCTCATATCAACTACAGAATACATAATTCCTCCAGGTCCAGTTGTAAACACATAGTAATAGTTTGCATTTCCAGGCTGTTTAACAATTATTGCTGCCTGGGTACTGGAAAAACTTCCTGATAACCCTGATCCATTAGCCATAGTCACATGGTTGCTATTAACAACTGTAATTCCGTCGGTATAGAAAAGTAGGTTTCCGGCATTGTCACTCACTGTAGCACAACCCTCTGCCGCGTTTATGACATTATTTGTCAAAACCGTAGGTGGTGAACTTGCAAAATCTAGTCCAGCTTGGTTACCAAAATACCACTTGCTGAATTCGTTCTGACCACTTAAGTTAAAGTAGGAAAGAAATATCAGCAAAAATAAAATTGTTTTATGGAATTGCTGCAACATTAATATTTAATTATGTTCTTCATGATATAGACTTGAACTTGTGTAAGGACGTCTATTTATTCTATTTTTACAAGTCGCCCACGCCAAACGCCTTTTTCGTCAGATGCCTGTATGTTATAAATACCTGGCTTTAATCCGAGTGTATTTATTTCATTGTGACCTTTCCTGAGTTTGTTTTCTTGCAACAATTTTCCATTCATATCAAAGATCATCATGCTAGCTGGATTCAATGATTCAACTGACAAAAGGTCTTTTACCGGATTGGGGTAAACACTAAATCCATCACTTATTTGATTGGTAGCAATTCCCAGGCAGGGATTGACATTGATCGTAAAGAGCTTTGATGAACTGCAGCCGCTTACTGTCCCAGTTACAGAGTAAACTGATGTTGAAATCGGCGCAAAGGTCGTTGTTGGCGTTGTAACATTATTACTCCACTTGTAGCTTGTAGCACCTGTAACCGTATAGGTACGTTTATCACCCTTACAAATGTCAAAAACTCCTGCAACACTCACCGTTGGGTTCGTTGCTGAGATTGTAACGACTTTCTTTAGCGTATCATTCGTACAGTTTGAATAGAGAATTAATGAAACGCTGTAAGTACCCAAAGTTGAATAAGTATGAACTGGATTTGTTAAAGTTGACGTATTGGCTGCACCGGAAGCAGGTTCTCCAAAGTCCCACAAATACGAACTGGGTGCATAAGGTGTGGAAGAACAACCGCTGCTGAAAGTGGGTATTGAGGGTATTGAAAATGAAGTAGTTTGACAGGCAACTGTATTTGTAAAGGGTTGCGGCAAACTTCGTGTATATGGATTAATATAATTTGGAAGACCAAGTCTACCCGATTTGGGAGCAATGCTTTGGCCGTTTAAAACGAAATTCATCGCAGCCCCGCTGTTATTAGGATTGTTAATAACGCTGAGGCTTTGTACATTTACAGCAGATATATATATTTTGCCGTCAATTGCTATTTGCGCAGAACCTACTGTTGTTAAACTTGATAAATCTACAGAATATTGCGAGCTAATGATGGCAGCATTATTTCCTGCACAAATATTCCACTGGAATAGCGTACAACTTGCATTAGGAGCAGAACCTGGAGAAGTGGTTCCATAAAGTTTGGTACCATCGGGTGAAAATTCCAATCCGTAAGCGCCGGTATTAACACTCGTCGCGAGAACAGACCCACTCAAAATGGTAAGAGAATTAGAAACAATTCCTGAAGCAGCATCAAAATCAAAGAGGTGGAAGCCACCATACCCCATACTTGTTGGAACAGAAGAAGTAAAAGTTGCTGCCGCCAATTTCTTACCGTCCGGGGAAGACTTAAGTTGCCCTATAGATGCCCAGCCAATACCGCCAGCGACAGATTCTCCGACAGGAGACAGTACCGGTGATAAAACCACACCGGAGCTATTCATTAAAAAAGTTCTGAATTGGTTAGAACCATAATCGTGACTTACAATCCAAACGTCTTTTCCGTTGCAATGTCTCACCAAAACTTGTTTCTCGCAGGTAGATGCGAACATTGGAACATTTTTTATTGTTACTGACCCCATGCCTGCTGCAAGACTCATATCCACCACTGAATAACACAACCCATTTGCAGAGTTACCTACTGTGAATACATAATATATATTTGTGCTGCCAGGTTTTTTGACTATTGTCGCAGCTTGCGTACTTGAAGTATTTCCGAATAAACCACTTCCGTTTGCCATTAAAACATGCGCGCTATTCGCTACTGAAACACCATCTGTATAAAAAAGCAGATTACCAGCTACGTCAGAAATGGCAGCTACCCCTTCAGAAGTATTCACTATCCCATTTGTCAGAATCGTAGGTGGAGATGTGACAAAATCCAGACCCGCTTGACCACCGAAATACCATTTGCTGAATTCATTCTGGGCATTCAAACAAAATGATGTGGCGAGCAGAAAAAATAATAAAATTGTTTTGTTAAGATTCTTCATAAAATTTAATTATTTCTAGTCACTTACAAGATACAACAAATTCCCGAAATCCGATTCGTCTTTATCGAATTTCGGGAGATGTTCACCACGGTAAATGCACTGTTTATCGTCTTGGCTTACGTAATGGCTTTAATTGGTTTTAATTAATTTTTTCCGCATTGTTTTCTCCTGTGTTATAAATTCTATAATATAAACTGAAGGAGGTATAGCAGACATATCTATGGTATTGTTACCGGCGTTTTTGACTTCTGGCGCAAACAAAACTACCTTTCCAGTTAGGTCGATAATTTTAACAGAGAAACGCTCGACGTTACTATTATTCACAATTGTAAACAAGCCGCTTGTAGGATTTGGATAAACGCTTACCGAATTTTCATCAAAATTCTCGTCAATTTTTGTAGCCGTCAGATTGTTGGATCCGGAACTACGCCAACTTGGTGGTGGAGGATAACTTATTAAATAACAATCGATATTATATGAATTGTGAGGGGTCGTTGTAAAAATACTCACGGCAGGTGTATAAATCGGATTACCCAATACAGGATTAAAATTAATTACCGGGTCATATGCTGCTGTCGGGAAAGGACTATTTACTGTGCAAATGTATAGAGGAGACAATGTGGGGTCACTGGCATCGCAATAGGTGTGGTAAGGTGACGGACCACTACCCCAATTTGCACATCCTGTACCCATTCCAGGAACAGTCCAATAGTTATCACTTGGCGCTGTGAGACTGCCCTGTTGGCCTATAACTGCGCTATTTGTAAGTGCCAATCCGGCGAAATTAAGACACATTTCGTTACCCTCCCAGGCTGTATAGGGGTTGAGTGCGTCGAAATGAAAGCCGAAATTAGCACTTCTAACATGATTACAATGCACATGTGGCGAAGGAGTTATATTCAGTGAATTAGTTAGCACGTTGCTGAAATTGTTATTAAAATACATTAAAGAAACATTATTTGGAGGACCACCACCAACTCCGCTACCCATAGCTTCAAGCGTATTACTTTGTATAACAAGGGAGCCCATATTGTTGGTGACAGAGATCCCATAACCAAAGGCAGGTGTTGCGCCAGAACCAAAAGTATAATCGTCTTCAACATAAATAGAATTTCCTGTAATTGCCAGCGGGGTATTTTCCATGCTGTTCAACGTAATACCCCTGTAAACCCTGTCCATCCTATTGCTGGATATATCGGAGGTCAGGCTGATGGGTATCCAGAAACTTGTGTTGGGTGTGTTGATCGTGATTGCATCACCCATAAACTCCGAAGTGTTGACGCTACCACCGCTGTATGGAGTTGAGCTTAATACTTCGGGCCCAAAATAATTATAATTCACGTTAAAAACACCCGCGAACACACCCGCGCATAAGCCGTTTAACCCATTTGTTCCCAGACCAACGCCTGTCATATCAAAGAGTTTAAGAGCAATAGGCGTGTTAAACGAAATGCCGTAGCCAAGGTTATTGAACTCGCAGCTATCCACCTTAAAATCAAAGCGGTTGGTTTCGACGAATATGCCTGTGTCCCCAGGCATGTAAGGCACCCCGGCGGTAGTTACCGAATGCACGCTCCTGAAAGTGCATCGCCTCGCTTTGAAATCATATACACCGTTAGCGCTCACACCGGTCATACAGTCCCAAAAATTATTGCTCCCGCAAAAATTCCGCAAAAAGTGTAAACGCGTATTCATTAAACCTGTAACAGCCTGCCTTACGCCGTACCCACCAAAAATACCTGAAGGTACCGCAGGGTAAGCATATACCTTTGTGTTTTGGAACACGTTGCCGCCTGCTAAAAGACTTGCGTCCGTCACATCAATACCAATGCCTAATCCATCAAACAAATTAAAATCATTTGCGATTCCGCCAGGGTAAGTAAACCCTATGTCAACGCCTCCGGTAACGGCTGGAACTCCGGAATTTCCAATATTTTCGATTTTGATGCCGATGTGGGCTGGTTGCAGGTTATAGGGTTGTTTTAAATTAGCCTGAAGAAAGCTGTTCATAAGGTAAGGAGAAGCAAGAGACAAGGTTGAGCCGGTAGCAACTTTTAAACCTGGATTATTACCCCAGAAAGCACCTGGAATTATTTCTGAACTGGCCCAACTTGTGGCCGTGATCGGGTTTGGCCATATTGTACTCGGGAGATTCTTACTCGAAAACACACAGCCGGTTATTCCCAAAGGCAAATCGTTGATGTTTGGATCTGAATTGCTGATTCTGATTCCGATAAAATTCCGATTGAAAATAATTCTCTGAATCTCAATCGGTGGTATTCCGGCAACAGCGTTGGCTGCAGTGCTGGCACTGATATTGTCAAGGTCTATCGCAATTTCCGCATCCTCTATCAAGCTGTTGGCCACTCGGGTATTATAATAATCTGTTGTGATACGGCCCCCGTCCTGGACGACAATCCCTTTCCACATATTAATGCCACAAGCAAAAATATGCACATGATCAAGGTCTAATACAGCCCCGGGTTGAATATCAATCTGGACACCAGGCTTGCACCAGATTTCACAATTCTGTAACTGACTGGCTCCACCGATACTAATTGACGTATTCAGGAGAAATGCCGTATTCATTAAAGTACTTCCAGAAATACTGGACAATACTGAAAGGCCGGTAGTCGGTTGGCTGCAACAGTCGGCGTCAACAGTCACAGATACAGTTGTGTAGTTTGGACATCCGGCAGAAGATGTTGCGTTAACTGTGTAAATAGTGCTCACAGTTGGGCAGACAGTGATCATTGTAAAATTTGAAAAACTTGGTAGCCATGTGTAATTCACCAAAGCGCCAAGCGGTGAAGACACAGATATATTGGTGCATGGACCGGCGTTTACGCAAAGCGTTGCATTGGCAGGTTTGAGACCAATGGGTGAGCCGTTGGAAAGAGTAATAAACGTGCAGGCCCTGCAGCCATTGGGACCAGAGCCACACACCGAATAAGTAACTCCTGCGGATGCGGTTACAACGATCGTGGATATTGCAGAAGGACTCGAAGTGACAGTATATTGAATACCGCCTATGTACCAGGTATAGGTTAAGGCGCCTGTGGCAGTTAAGGTATTCTGAATGCCCGGGCAAATCATTTGCGGGATGGCGACTATTGTGGGCGAAGGAAGTACAAAGACCTGCACGCTTGCCATAGCGATGCAGCCATTGGTACCTGTTCCTGTGGCAGTATAGTTGGTGCTGCTAACCGGATTGGCGGTGAGTGGATTAGAACTGGATGAGGTGGGACTCCAGGTATAACTAATCGCACCTGAGGCGGTAAGCATGGCGGAATTGCCCGAACATATAACGGTAGAATTGGTTGAAGCAGACACTAAAGGATTTGGTTTAACAATGATGGTGACTGTTCGCGTTCGGGTGCAGCCATTGGTCCATCTCCCAAGAACCGTATAAGTTGAGTTAGATGCAGGCGACACTGTGATCGGATTCGCAGTTGTAGAACTTGCAGGCGGACTATACCAGGTATAGGAGGTCGCGCTTCCGGTGCCCTGCAGCACCGCGGTTCTGCCTGCACAAATTGAGGTTGGTGATGAAATGCCGACGACCGGCGATGCTAAAACCGTTATTGGTATAGACTTGGTAAAAAAACAACCTAATGCCGAAGTAGCTTTGAGTGTATATACAGTGTTTACAGTGGGGCAGACTACAACGGC
Source organism: Chloridella minuta (assembly GCA_032273045.1). NCBI lineage: Eukaryota > Xanthophyceae > Mischococcales > Pleurochloridaceae > Chloridella > Chloridella minuta. Next base: position 80,518 of record JAUKPQ010078980.1, on the reverse strand, counting down.
TGATGCATTGGAAATGGTGCCGAGCCCGGGAGCCTGCCAGGTATAACTGACGACGCCACTTGCGGTCAGCACTGCGCATTTTCCCGAACAAATTGCACTAGAATTAGGTGTAACGGTTAACTGGGGTCCTACAGTTACGCTGTATCCAGCTGTTGATGAGCAGATTCTACCCGTATTTGGCACAGGCGTATTGTAAGAATAGACTTGAATTACCCCGGAATTTGCACCGGCAGTTGTGGGAAGTACATTGCTTATTGTGTTGCCGCCCCAGCCGCCAATTGGCGTCCACGAATAAAATGGTCCTGATGAACCAGAATAAGAATATGAATAGGGCTGACCCTGGCAAACAATTGTATTTCCGCTCACAGTACTATAACTTGTAGCACCCCACGATTCAACCTTCATACCACCCACTTTGCAGCCAGCCGATTGCCCAGGCCGAAGTCGCACACGAACCTCAATAGTGTTCCAACCTGGTTGCCAAGCACACCAGCTAAAGCGGATTCCATTAATCCTGTCACTCGGGTAGTTTGGCCCAGGTTGAGTGCCTCGGGTGTAAGCAGTATTTGGAAGAGTAACATTGTTAACTGTAACCGACTGCACCCAATCGCTTGCCCATATCGACCAATCAATATGCAGGACCGGATTTGCTGGCAGGAAAAACTGTCTTCTGAAATATAAATCTCCAACATTTAAACATGCATAATTCCCATTGGATCCCCCACAATTGAAGGTTGGGGAAGTTATCCATTTATTCCACATGAACGGCGTTCCTGAGCCATTTCCAGACCACGTTTGACAACCCGCGCTTTGCGCAGGAGGATTTATTACGAGTGCCGGCTGCCAACCTGTGGGAGTTAGTACCTGCCAGTGTGGATCAGTTGAACCAGTGGGAACAGGTGTTACAGTGACCGGGGGAACATTAACAACATTTACCCCAGTATTGCCTTCCAATGAGATGCTCATTGAAACTGGTGCAATGGGTTGGGAGAAAAGATTGCCGGATAATAGCAAAGTGATGACAGTTACAAGTATAAACGTGAAGTTCCTCTCGCCATATTTTTGCTTAAACGAAAAATTGGTGAGCGACTTGCATTTTGAGTTGTAAGTGCTGTTATGGACATGGAATTTGATCATTGCTGTTGATTTCATATTTCGGGGTTTTAAAGCGTAAAAATTTAATTCAAAAAGATCAGTTGGCCGGGGAAAAATTTAAGATCAGATTGGGTGAAAGTAGTTGGCCCAAAGCAAGGAACATATTTTTACAGCATTTATTTTACGGCAAATCTTTGTAAAATTGGCAAAACACGAATTATACAATTGTTAAAAAAGCTGTTTTTTGGCCTGTGAGCCCTCTGGTGAAGCGGGTTACATTTTACAAAAATTTTCCGTAAAATAATTGAGTTTTAGAACCGGCGAAGCGTATTTTAGATGCTCTCTCCAACTCAAAAGATGCAATTGGTGGCAAATAAGGATCAAAAGTGTCTTCGTTTTTTACAAATATTTCCACAGATAAAGACTCAAATAACAAATTAACATCTTTAAAATAAAAGAGAGTTAAGAGTCTGGTTTTCTTAATCGTTGTATAACCCGAAACAAAAAACCCGGCTTCCAAACGGAACCGGGTTCTTAAATCAAAAATTAAAAATCAAAAATTAGAAATGCCTTACGCTTCTTCTCCAACTTCTTCTTTGGAAGCCATCAAACGCTCGTATTCTTCTTTGCTGCCAACAACCAGTTTTTCGTATTGGCGCAAGCCGGTACCGGCAGGGATCAGGTGGCCAACGATAACGTTTTCCTTTAATCCCAACAGGGTATCTACTTTTCCATTCACTGCTGCTTCGTTCAGAACCTTTGTGGTTTCCTGGAACGATGCCGCGCTGATCCAGCTGTTTGTTTGCAATGAGGCACGGGTAATACCCTGAAGGATAGGATTCGCTGTTGCAGGAACCGCATCTCTTGCTTCGATCACCTTTTTGTCACGGCGTTTTAAGATAGAGTTTTCATCACGTAATTTACGCGCGGTGATAATTTGTCCGCGTTTCATTTCAGTGCTGTCACCCGGATCAACCACTACCTTTTTACCGAAGATGTTGTCATTTTCAGACATGAAATCACTTTTGTTGATGAGCTGTTGTTCAAGGAACATGGTATCGCCCGGATCAACAATTTCAACCTTACGCATCATTTGACGCACAATGGTTTCAAAGTGTTTGTCGTTCAGTTTTTGACCCTGTAAACGGTAAACCTCCTGGATCTCATTCACTAAATATTCCTGCACTGCTGTTGGCCCTTTAATGGCAAGGATATCGCCAGGACTCACTGCACCGTCAGATAAAGCATCTCCGGCCCTTACAAAGTCATTTTCCTGAACCAGGATGTGTTTACTTAAATTTACCAGGTAACGGCGTTGTTCACCGGTTTTGGCTTCAACAACCACTTCGCGGTTACCACGTTTAATTTTACCAAAAGTAACAATACCGTCGATTTCAGAAACCACGGCAGGGTTACTTGGATTACGCGCTTCAAACAACTCGGTCACACGTGGCAAACCACCGGTGATATCTCCTGTTTTACCAGTAACACGCGGAATCTTCACGAGAATCTGTCCCGGTTCAATTTTTGCGGCTTCGTTCACAATGATGTGAGCGCTTACCGGAATGTTATAAGATTTGAGTGACTCGCCTTTTTTATCCACGATACGGATCAACGGACTCATGGTTTTATCACGGCTTTCGATGATTACTTTTTCACGGAAACCAGTTTGCTCATCACTTTCTTCACGGTAAGTGACATTTTCTTTGATGTGTTCGAATTCAACGCTACCGCCAAATTCAGAAACGATCACCGCGTTATACGGATCCCAGTCGCAGATCAAATCACCTTTCTTAACCTTGGCACCTGGCTTCACATACAAGCTTGAACCGTAAGGTACGTTACCTGTTGTTAAAGTTATTCCGGTATTGGTATCGGCAATTCTCATTTCTGTTGAACGGCCAATTACAATATTTGATTTAACACCTTCTGAGTTCAAACGCTCAACGGTACGTAATTCATCAATTTCTAAAATACCATCGTATTTGGCAATTAATGCGCTTGAAGCGGCAGTGTTACTTGCAGTACCACCTACGTGGAAGGTACGTAAAGTTAATTGTGTACCTGGCTCACCGATAGACTGCGCGGCAATTACACCAACTGCCTCACCTAACTGAACCAAACGGCCGTTAGACAGGTTGCGTCCGTAACATTTAGCGCATACACCTGAACGGCTTTCGCAGGTCAATACCGAACGGATGTCCACCACTTCGATCGGCGATTTGTCGATCATTTGCGCGATGTCTTCAGTGATCACATCTCCACCTGCAACGATCAGTTCGCCGGTAGTAGGGTGGAAGAGGTCTCCCACCGCGGTACGGCCAAGTAAACGGTCGTAAAGGGTTTCAACCACATCATCGTTGTTTTTTAACGCTGTCATGCTCAAACCACGAAGGGTACCGCAATCAAATTCGTTAATAATAACGTCCTGTGCCACGTCAACCAAACGACGGGTTAAGTATCCGGCATCCGCAGTTTTTAAGGCTGTATCGGCCAAACCTTTACGGGCACCGTGAGTTGAAATAAAGTATTCTAAAATGGATAAACCTTCGCGGAAGTTTGATAATACCGGGTTCTCGATAATAGAGGTAGTGGTATCACCTGCTTTTTGTGGTTTAGCCATCAAACCGCGCATGCCGCTCAGTTGTTTAATTTGTTCTTTACTACCACGTGCACCCGAATCCAGCATCATGAACACCGGGTTAAAGCCCTGGCGGTCACTGCTTAAGTTATCCAATACTTTTTTGGTAACTTTTGAGTTGGTGTGTGTCCAGATGTCAATAACCTGGTTGTAACGCTCGTTATTGGTGATAAAGCCCATGTTGTAGTTGGCGATCACTTCATCCACCTGAACCTGCGCCTCATCAATGATCTTCATTTTCTCAGCAGGCGTTTGAATATCGCCCAGGTTAAATGAAAGTCCACCTTTGAATGCGGTCATGAATCCAAGTTGTTTGATATCATCCAGGAATTTGGCGGTTTTGGCCATTCCGGTTTTCTTAACGATAGATCCAATGATATCACGCAGTGATTTTTTGGTGAGCAATTCGTTAATGTAACCTACTTCATGAGGTACCACCATGTTAAACAGCACACGGCCGGCAGTGGTTTCAATAATTTTTGTCTTCAGTTCAGTGCCTTCCAGGGCGTTGGTGATCCTGATCTTGATCTGGGCATGTAAGTCCAGGCTCTTTTCATTCACAGCAATAACCACTTCTTCGGCACTGTAAAATATTTTGCCTTCACCTTTCACTTTATCATTAGGCAGGTTCCTTTTTGATTTGGTGAGGTAATACAATCCTAAAACCATGTCTTGTGAGGGCACCGCAACCGGCGCGCCATTCGATGGGTTTAAGATATTGTGCGAGGCAAGCATGAGTATTTGCGCTTCGAGAATAGCGGCATGTCCGAGTGGAACGTGCACCGCCATCTGATCACCGTCGAAATCGGCGTTAAAGGCTGTACAAACCAAAGGGTGCAGCTGAATCGCTTTTCCTTCGATGAGTTTTGGCTGAAACGCCTGAATACCTAACCTGTGTAAGGTCGGGGCACGGTTTAACATCACCGGATGACCTTTTAAAGCGTTTTCGAGAATATCCCAAACAATGGGTTCTTTTTTATCAACTATTTTCTTGGCGGATTTTACTGTTTTAACAATACCACGCTCAATCATCTTGCGGATGATAAACGGTTTGAATAACTCAGCTGCCATTTCTTTTGGCAATCCGCACTCATGTAATTTTAATTCTGGTCCTACAACAATTACCGAACGGGCAGAGTAATCGACACGTTTACCCAGTAAGTTCTGACGGAACCGGCCTTGTTTTCCTTTTAATGAATCGGACAATGATTTTAACGGACGGTTGCTGTCGGTTTTAACCGCATTTGATTTACGCGAGTTGTCGAACAGGGAATCAACTGACTCCTGTAACATCCTTTTCTCGTTACGAAGGATAACGTCCGGCGCTTTGATCTCGATCAAACGTTTTAAACGGTTGTTGCGGATGATCACACGACGGTACAAATCATTTAAGTCTGAAGTCGCAAAACGGCCACCATCAAGTGGCACCAATGGACGCAATTCTGGTGGAATAACAGGCACAACTTTAACGATCATCCACTCAGGTTTGTTAACCACATTCTGGTTAGCCTGCCTGAAGGCTTCGATTACCTGTAAACGCTTAAGCGCTTCATTTTTACGTTGTTGTGAAGTTTCAGTGTTGGCTTTGTGACGAAGATCATAAGACAGATCGTCCAACTGTAAACGCGACAACAGATCCTGAACCGCTTCAGCGCCCATTTTGGCGATGAATTTATTAGGATCGTTTTCGTCTAACTGGTGATTTTCTTTTGGCAGGGAATCGATCACATTGAGGTATTCCTCTTCTGTTAAAAAATCGAGGTAATTTACCCCGTTTTCGGATGCCATACCCGCATTAATTACTACATAACGTTCGTAATAAATGATCATGTCGAGCTTTTTTGTTGGTAAGCCCAACAGGTAACCAATTTTGTTTGGTAACGAACGGAAATACCAGATGTGAGCAACTGGCACCACTAAATTAATGTGACCCATACGCTCGCGACGAACTTTCTTTTCTGTGACTTCAACACCGCAACGGTCGCAAACAATCCCTTTGTAACGGATACGTTTGTATTTACCGCAATGACATTCATAATCTTTTACCGGACCAAAAATACGTTCGCAAAACAAACCATCCCTTTCAGGTTTGTAAGTACGGTAATTGATGGTTTCGGGTTTAAGAACCTCACCACTTGAACGACGGAGTATAGTTTCCGGAGAAGCAAGACTGATGGTAATTCTTGAGAAATTTGATTTTTGTTTATTATCTCTTCTTAACGCCATGTTTTTAATTTACAATTTGTTTATTTACAATTTACAATTTTAACCGGTCAACCAATTTTGGATTTACAATTTACAGATTTTTCAATCGTAAATTGTAAATCGGTCAATTGTAAATCGGTTAATCCATAGTGATGTCAAGCGCCAGACCTCTTAATTCGTGTAACAATACGTTAAACGATTCAGGGATGCCCGGAGTAGGGATGTTCTCACCCTTCACAATCGCTTCATAAGCTTTCGCACGTCCGGTTACATCATCCGACTTAACAGTCAATAACTCCTGTAATACATTGGCAGCGCCGTATGCTTCAAGCGCCCAAACTTCCATTTCACCAAAACGCTGACCACCGAACTGGGCTTTACCACCCAAAGGTTGCTGCGTAATTAATGAGTATGGTCCGATTGAACGGGCGTGCATCTTATCATCTACCATGTGGCCTAATTTAAGCATGTAAATGATACCAACTGTTGCTGGTTGATCAAAACGCTCACCAGTACCGCCATCATGTAAATAAGTACGGCCATATTGCGGCAGACCCGCTTTTTTGGTGTATTCGTCAATCTGTTCTACAGTAGCGCCATCAAAGATAGGTGTAGAGAACTTCATGTTCAGTTTTTCACCGGCCCAGGCCAACACTGTTTCATAGATCTGTCCAAGGTTCATACGCGATGGTACACCCAATGGGTTCAGAACAATATCAACAGGGGTGCCATCTTCAAGGAACGGCATGTCTTCTTCTTTAACGATACGGGCCACAATTCCTTTGTTACCGTGACGTCCCGCCATTTTATCACCCACTTTTAACTTACGTTTTTGAGCGATATAAACTTTGGCCAATTGAACAATACCGTTTGGCAGTTCATCACCCACAGTGATCTGGAATTTTTCGCGTTTGTAACGGCCAAGGTAATCGTTAAACTGAATGAGGAAGTTATGGAGCAAACGTTCGATTTGCTCATTTTTGTCCTTATCAGTTGTCCAGTTACCAGGATTTACCTCGCTGTAATCGATTCTTTCCAGTAATTTCTGTGTGAATTTTGTACCGCGCGGAATAACTTCTTCTCCAAGGATATTGGTAACACCCTGCGAAGTACGGCCATTTACCAGCACGAACAATTTATCAACCAGTTTTAATTTTAAATTGTAATTGTTTTTCTCGTGTTCGTTATCGAGTTTTTCAACCAAAGGTTTTTCTTCAGCCTTGGCTTTTTTATCTTTAATAACGCGTGAAAATAATTTTTTATCAACGATAACACCTTTGATTGATGGTGAAACACGCAATGACGCATCTTTCACATCACCGGCTTTATCACCGAAGATCGCACGTAATAATTTTTCTTCTGGTGAAGGATCGGTTTCTCCCTTTGGTGTGATTTTACCAATCAGGATATCACCTTCTTTTACTTCGGCACCAATGCGGATAATACCTTTTTCATCCAGGTCTTTGGTAGCGTCTTCACTTACGTTTGGAATGTCGGGTGTTAATTCCTCCATACCACGCTTGGTGTCGCGCACTTCCAGTGTATACTCGTCGATGTGAATGGAAGTAAAGATGTCTTCACGTACAATTTTTTCGCTGATCACGATGGCATCTTCAAAGTTGTAACCTTTCCACGGCATGAATGCCACTTTTAAGTTACGACCTAATGCCAATTCACCATCCTGGGTCGCGTAACCTTCGCACAAAACCTGACCCAATGCAACTTTATCGCCTTTTTTTACAATAGGTTTTAGGTTGATGCAGGTACTTTGGTTGGTTTTCTGGAACTTGGTTAAGTTGTAAGATTTAACATCCCCTTCAAAACTGATCAGTTTCTCATCTTCGTTGCGGTTGTAGCGGATCACGATTTCATTCGCGTCAACATATTCAACAACACCTTCGCCTTCGGCGTTGATGAGCACCCTCGAATCCTGTGCAACACGCGCTTCGATTCCTGTACCTACGATTGGCGCCTGTGGGCGTAATAATGGTACAGCCTGGCGCTGCATGTTGGAGCCCATTAACGCACGGTTGGCGTCATCATGCTCAAGAAATGGAATCAAAGAAGCGGCAATGGAAGCGATCTGGTTCGGTGCAATGTCCATTAAATGGACTTTGTTAGGTTCCAGGATCGGGAAATCGCCCTCGTAACGTGAAGTTACTTTCTGAGTGGTGATGTTACCCTTATCGTCCAGGTCAACGTTGGCCTGAGCAATGTTCTTTAAATCTTCTTCCTCCGCTGTTAAATAGATAATTGGTTTATTAACATCCAGTTTGCCATTGGTAACAGTACGGTAAGGTGTTTCGATAAAGCCCAGTTTATTCACTTTCGCGTATACGCAAAGTGATGAAATCAAACCGATGTTCGGACCTTCTGGCGTTTCGATGGTGCACAAACGGCCGTAGTGGGTGTAGTGAACGTCACGCACCTCAAAACCTGCGCGCTCGCGGGATAAACCTCCTGGCCCGAGTGCCGAAAGACGACGCTTGTGCGTGATCTCCGATAACGGGTTGGTTTGATCCATGAATTGCGACAGCTGGTTGGTTCCAAAAAAGGAGTTAATTACCGAACTTAAAGTTTTGGCATTGATTAAGTCAGTAGGTGTAAACACCTCATTATCACGCACATTCATGCGTTCACGGATGGTCCTGGCCATACGGGCCAAACCTACACCAAACTGTGAATACAATTGTTCACCCACGGTGCGCACACGGCGGTTCGACAAGTGATCGATATCATCCACATCTGTTTTTGAGTTAATTAACTCAATCAGGTACTTAATGATGAGGATCATGTCTTCCTTGGTTAAAACACGGATTTCCATAGGAATGGACAAGCCCAGTTTTTTATTGATCCTGTAACGGCCAACTTCTCCAAGGTCATAACGTTTGTCAGAGAAAAATAATTTGTCGATTACGCCACGCGCGGTTTCCTCATCTGGTGGTTCGGCATTGCGCAATAAACGGTAAATAAACTCTATCGCTTCTTTTTCTGAATTGGTAGAATCTTTCTGTAAAGTATTGTAAATGATCGCGAAATCGGCGGTGTTTACATCCTGTTTGTGCAGGATGATAGATTTAACACCGGCATCCACTATAAAGTCGATGTGCTCGTCCTCTAAAATGGTTTCACGGTCGAGGATCACTTCGTTACGCTCGATAGAAACAACTTCTCCGGTATCTTCGTCAACAAAATCCTCTAACCAGGTTTTTAAAACACGGGCAGCCAATTTGCGGCCAACTTCACGTTTTAAACCGGCCTTGCTTACCTTTACCTCATCGGCCAGGCCGAAGATCTCGAGAATCTGCTTGTCGCTTTCGAAACCGATGGCACGCAACAGGGTGGTAACAGGTAATTTTTTCTTACGATCGATGTAAGCATACATTACGTTGTTGATGTCGGTGGCAAACTCGATCCAGCTCCCTTTAAATGGAATAACCCGGGCGCTGTATAGTTTGGTACCGTTTGCGTGGCGGCTTTGGCCGAAAAACACGCCCGGTGAACGGTGCAATTGCGAAACAATAACACGTTCGGCACCGTTTATAATAAATGAACCTTTTGGGGTCATGTATGGGATGGTTCCCAGGTACACGTCCTGCATGATGGGCTCAAAATCTTCATGTTCAGGGTCTGTACAATAAAGGTATAATTTAGCCTTTAGCGGCACAGAGTAGGTGAGTCCGCGTTCGATACACTCATCCAGAGCATAACGTGGCGGATCAATGTAATAGTCCTTAAATTCGAGCACGAAATTGTTTCGGGCATCAGAAATAGGGAAGTTTTCCGCGAAAACTTTAAATAAACCTTCTTTTTTTCGGTTTTCGGGAGTTGTTTCCAATTGAAAGAAATCCTGAAAGGACTTAACCTGGATATCTAAGAAATCTGGGTATTCAACCGGGAATTTGTTTGACGAGAAATTAACTCGTTTTTGAATTTTTGTACTTGCAGCCAATGTGATTTTGATATTAAGTTAATACAATGTTGACTTCTTAAAGTTTTCTGCTTTTTGTTAAAAAAAGCAGGAAAAGGCCTTTTCAATGAAAGGCCTTTTCGAGCTTAAAAACAGATTACTTAATTTCTGCTTTAGCACCGGCTTCTTCCAGTGCTTTTTTAATCGCTTCAGCTTCTTCTTTGCCAACACCTTCTTTAACCGCTTTAGGAGCGCCATCCACTAAGTCTTTCGCTTCTTTTAATCCTAAACCAGTTAAATCTTTAACAACTTTTACTACACCTAATTTTGCAGCGCCAACTTCAGTCAGCATTACATCAAAAGATGTTTTTGCAGCAGCTGCTTCGCCGCCACCAGCACCACCGGAAACCATAACTGCAGCAGCAGCTGGTTCAATTCCGTGAACGTCTTTCAGTTCTGTTGCTAATTCCTGTACTTCTTTTACTGTTAAGCTTACTAATTGTTCAGCTATTGCTTTGATATCTGCCATTTTTGTTTTTTTTAATGTATTATTTAATTATTTTTTTCTTGTGGTGAAGTGAAATTGCTTCTCCTTCACCATGTTTTAGATTGTTTTACTTTAAAGTTTAAGCTGCTGCGTCTTCGCCGCCGCCTTTGTTTTCGAGAGCACCAATAACACGTTGAATTGGAGATTTTAGTAATGCAATTACATCTGCAATCAACTCGTTTTTAGATTTTAATCCAACCAGGGTGTCCAGCTGCTCATCGCCGATGAAGATCATTTCTTCAACGTAAGCTGCTTTTAAAGCCGGTTTTTTATCGTTTTTGCGGAAATCTTTAATGATTTTGGCCGGCGCATTAGATGTGTCGGTAAATATTAAAGCTGTTTCGCCTTTTAATGCTGGGATTAATTCTGCTAATCTGCTGTCGTTGGCTCTTTCGATCGCTTTTTTAAGTAACGTGTTCTTAATTACTGTTACCGATACTTTTTTATCGAAACATTGTTTACGGAACGCATTTACTTTTTCAACTGTTAAAGTGGAACAATCTGCTAAATAGATTTTATCGTTGGCATTTAATTTCTCTACCAACTGCTCTATTACTTGTGTTTTTTCGCTTTTATTCATTGTTTAGCAGTTTTTAGGTAAAAGATTTTGTATCAATTGTGATGCCTGCACTCATTGTGCTGCTGAGGGTTACCGACTTTACGTAGGTTCCTTTAGCGCTCGATGGTTTCAATTTTAAAACTGTTTGAAGCAATTCATTCGCGTTTTCGGTAAGTTTAGCAGCGTCGAAAGACACTTTGCCAACACCCGCGTGAATGATTCCCGCTTTGTCCACTTTAAAATCGATTTTACCACCTTTTGAGTCAGTTACCGCCTTGCCAATGTCCATGGTTACAGTACCGGTTTTAGGGTTTGGCATTAAACCACGGGGGCCTAACACACGTCCTAAAGCACCAACTTTACCCATTACAGAAGGCATTGTGATAATAACATCCACATCTGTCCATCCACCTTTGATTTTTTCAATATACTCGTCTAATCCAACATAGTCAGCGCCTGCTGCTTTGGCTTCAGCCTCCTTATCGGGAGTTACTATTGCCAGAACACGCATGGTTTTACCTGTACCGTGAGGTAAGGTAACCGTGCCGCGCACCATCTGATTAGCTTTGCGAGGGTCAACTCCTAAACGGATCGCGAGATCCACAGAAGCGTCGAATTTTGTGGTAGTAATGTCTTTCACAATTTTAGACGCTTCGGCTACGGAGTAAGACTTGCTACCGTCGTATTTTGCGATAGCTGCCTTTCTTTTTTTAGTCAACGTTGCCATTTCTTAAGCTTGTTTTTTTCTTGTGGTGAATTGTCCCGATAAGTATCGGGACTGCTTCACCGGGTTAATAATAATTTAATTAGTGAGGTTTTTCACCTGACACTGTAACACCCATACTGCGCGCTGTTCCAGCAACCATGTTCATTGCCGATTCAATTGTAAAACAGTTCATGTCAACAATTTTATCTTCTGCAATTTTTTTGATCTGATCCCATGAAATGGAACCCACCTTTTTACGGTTACTTGTAGCGGAACCCGCTTTAATTTTGGTTACCTCTAATATTTGAATTGCAACAGGCGGACGTTTGATAACAAAATCAAACGACTTATCGGTATAAACATTGATAATAACAGGTAATACTTTACCTGCCTGTTCCTGGGTTCTTGCATTGAATTGTTTGCAAAATTCCATGATGTTTACACCTTTGGCGCCTAATGCAGGTCCAATAGGAGGCGAGGGGTTAGCAGCTCCACCTTTAATTTGCAATTTTACAATTGCCGATAACTCTTTTGCCATTTTTTATTTGTTTTTAATTATTGTACTGCAGTGAAACGATTTTAGTCTTTGTCACTGTTATTGCTGCGATCGACCGCTCATAGTCTTTCGCGTTATTGTGGTTTCATTTTGGATCCCCTCCTGGTAGTTACCGCTTGGGGAAGCTTTGAGTTGGAAGCAGCAAAGCGTCTCATAATTCCTCAATTTAACCTTACAATTTCTTATTTCGTGTTTTTGGTTTCGTGTTTCGGGTTTTGGACCCTGAACGCGGAACCCGAAATTATTCTAATTCAACCTCACCGAAATTCAACTCAACAGGTGTTTTACGCCCGAAGATTTTCACAGTTACTTTAATTTTCTTTTTATCTTCCATCACTTCCTCAATTACACCATTAAAGCCGTTAAATGGCCCGTTGATTACTTTTACAGATTCACCAACGGTGTATTTTGTGGAAACAGTACCTTCACTTTCAATCAATTCATCTACCTTGCCCAGGATGCGGTTAACTTCGCTGATGCGCATTGGAACAGCGTTACCGCCCTTTGTTTCACCTAAAAATCCAATTACACCGGTAATGTTTTTGATAATGTGGGTGATCTCACCTGCTAAAACAGCTTCGATTAAAACATAGCCCGGGTAAAAAGAGCGCTCTTTGGTTGTTTTTTTGCCGTTGCGGATCTGGATCACCTTTTCTGTAGGGATCAATACCTGCGAAACATAATCGTTCAGCTTTAAACGCGCGATCTCAACTTCAATATATTGTTTTACCTTTTTCTCCTGCCCACTGATGGCGCGTACAACGTACCATTTTTTTGCAGAAGTGTCGGTTTTTATTAGGTCAGCCATCTATTAAATTTTTAAAACTTACTTGATTAGATCGTAAGCCTGTTTCATTATTATATCAAAAATCTGATCCATTCCAAACACCACCAATGCAATGATCACAGAGGAGATCATCACCACGATGGCGCTGCTTTGCAGTTCAGGCCAGGTTGGCCAGCTTACCTTGTTTACCAGTTCGTTCCTGGTCTCTGAAATGTATGTTCCTATTCTACTCATCTTAGTTTTTTAATTGTTCTATTATTTCTTTAAAGTCTTTTTGTTTAACTTTCATACCCATTAGGCTAATGCTGGAGTACACGCAGGTATATGTTTCGGGATCAAAAATAAAAATGAATTTATTTAAAGAGATAGCCGGCTGAAAAATAAGGTACTTCGGATTTTTATTTTTGATTGCCTCTTCAATTTTATTTTTATCGCAGATCTCAAATTTATATTTGTATTCCTCTTTTATATCCTCTTCTGAAATCCCAAAAGTTGAATTTACAAGCAGGGTTTTTACCTTGATCTTTTTTACATTTTTACAGTTGATCTCATTAAAGTCTTTACCAAGGCTAAATGGATTGCCAGTCATGTTTGATTTGTCAAGTTTTATCATCACGTTTTGCAAAGAACTCACGATGAGCGGAAATCTGAATGCCACATCACCAATACTGGGTTCGGACAATAATTTGTCTAGCGGGCAATAGGCTAAAAGATCACCATAGTCGTAATTTTTCAGTTTTTTCTTACCACCTGGTAAAATTGCATAAAAGTTGTACGATTGCCCTTTATCGTTTTGTATCTCAAGTGCCATGGCAAAACAGGTTGTTTTATCGCTGATCTTATTTTCAAGGTCAGCTGAAGTAATATATTCCACCGAAGTTAAAGTCCAGTTTTTTGCAAAAGCGTCTTTAAGCGAATTATCGGTCTTATTATCACCTGTTAGTACAACATTCATTTTTTTTAACCCTTTAAAGATCTCAAATCCATCAGACTTAACGCCTGAAGCACTGTATTGACCTTTAACCAGATTAATGGTTAGAAGAAAAACAATAAATATTAAAACTTTATTTTTCATATTTTTTAGCACGGGCGGAGAGATTCGAACTCCCATCTGCGGTTTTGGAGACCGTAATTCTACCCTTGAACTACGCCCGTTCTTTAGTAAAGCGATCTGTGATCTGCTTTACAATTTTGGCCAATTGTTGCGCTTGTTATAAAATGGCAAAATGGCATCCCGGTTAAAGGAGCCATTTCGCCTATTATATAAACGGGTCTTAGTCTAAAATTTCAGTTACCTGTCCGGCACCTACAGTACGGCCACCTTCGCGGATTGCGAAACGTAAACCTTTGTCCATAGCGATTGGGTTGATCAGGTTAACGGTAATTGTAACGTTATCGCCTGGTAAAACCATCTCACGGCCTGCTTCGAGTTCAATTTCTCCGGTAACGTCAGTTGTACGGAAATAGAACTGTGGACGGTATTTGTTTTGGAATGGCGTGTGACGGCCACCTTCTTCTTTTTTAAGGATGTAAACTTCCGCTTTGAATTTAGCGTGTGGTTTTACAGTTCCTGGTTTAATGATTACCATACCACGTTTGATGTCTTTTTTCTCAACACCACGTAACAATAATCCTACGTTATCACCAGCTTCGCCGTAATCAAGGATCTTGCGGAACATCTCAACACCTGTTACAGTAGATGAAAGTTTTTCTGCACCCATACCAATGATATCAACCGGATCAGCAGTGTTGATCACACCTGTTTCGATACGGCCTGTAGCAACAGTACCACGACCTGTGATCGTAAATACGTCCTCAACCGGCATCAAAAACGGCTTATCTTTTTCACGTGGAGGAATTGGAATGTAGCTATCGACAGCGTCCATTAACTCCATGATTTTATCAACCCATTTAGGATCGTTATTCAATCCGCCCAATGCCGATCCACGAATGATAGGTGTATTGTCACCGTCGAATTTGTAGAAAGTTAAAAGTTCACGGATTTCCATTTCAACCAGGTCTAATAACTCAGCATCTTCTACCATGTCAACCTTGTTCATGAATACAACCAGTTTAGGCACACCAACCTGTCGTGCTAAAAGGATATGCTCACGGGTTTGTGGCATTGGTCCGTCTGTTGAAGCAACAACCAGGATTGCACCGTCCATTTGAGCAGCACCTGTAACCATGTTTTTTACGTAGTCAGCGTGACCAGGACAGTCAACGTGCGCGTAGTGACGGTTAGCAGTGGCATATTCAACGTGAGAGGTATTGATCGTGATACCGCGTTCTTTTTCCTCAGGAGCATTATCAATTGACGAGAAGTCACGCACTTCCGCCAGGCCTTTACTTGCCAGTACTGTAGTAATAGCTGCAGTTAAAGTAGTTTTACCGTGATCTACGTGACCAATTGTTCCAATGTTTACGTGTGGTTTGGAACGGTCGAATTTTTCTTTTGCCATAGTTGTTGATTTTATTTTGTTTTTTTATATTTATTTGAGTTAATTTTTATTCTTCTGCCTTTAAACCACGAAAATCAAGGTTAAACCAATGATCTTCGCGAATTAAAGTGCCCTTTTTGAGCTGTTGAGCAGTCCCGATAGCTATCGGGAGAACTGCCGAAACCACCATCTTGACTGCTCAAATGCTTTGAGCTGTTGAGCAGTCCCGATAGCTATCGGGAGAACTGCCGAAACCACCATCTTGGCTGCTCAAATGCTTTGAGCTGTTGAGCAGTCCCGATAGCTATCGGGAGAACTGCCGAAACCACTAACGCGACTGCTCAATTGCTTTGAGCTGTTGAGCAGGATTGAACTGCCGACCTCCTCCTTACCAAGGAGGTGCTCTACCACTGAGCTACAACAGCTTTTCTTTAATGTTGCAGTTTTAGAGTTTTTTAGTGCTCTACCTCCCGATAGCTATCGGGAGAGCTACAACAGCTTTTTTGCTTTTTTAATTAGAAAGCCGCTATTTTTCAATATTTTAAAGAACAAACTGCCTTACACGCCAAAAGTCCCGCATTTTGGGACTTTCAAAAAAATAAAGAACCGATTAGCCAGATCCTTTGTTTTTCTGTCGCCTCTTTCCCGCACTCCGATAGCTATCGGGACTGAATCAGGCGTATAATCAACTTCACTTTTCCTGTCTAAATTACTAAAATCCGCTGATTTTAGTTGAGCGAAAGACGGGTCTCGAACCCGCAACCTCCAGCTTGGAAGGCTGGAGCTCTACCAATTGAGCTACTTTCGCTTATCTTTTAAGAACTGTGATTCGGGATTTCAGTTTTTACTCAGAAATCATGAACCAGGAATCTTAAATTCCATTAAAGCCTGTGGGGACAGGAGGATTCGAACCTCCGAAGTCGAAACAACAGATTTACAGTCTGTCCCATTTGGCCACTCTGGTATATCCCCGTTTGCAAAAAAATGAGCCGCTTGCCGGAATCGAACCAGCGACCTACTGATTACAAATCAGTTGCTCTACCAGCTGAGCTAAAGCGGCTTTTTTTGCTATTTTAAAGAACTTCCCTGTAAAAAGGGATGCAAATGTACTAATACTTTTTAACTGAACAAAACATTATCAAAAATATTCACGTTTTTTTTAAGGCTTAAATTGTTCAGTAAATTCTCAGAATTCAAAAAATTGATTGCAACAAAAAAGACATCTGCTTTCATTTTAAAATACATGGTAAGACCAACAGACAAGTGGAAATAATGGGTTTTGTTGAATAGGTACAAAACGCCCACGCACCTTGATGGCAGGGGGTTTACAAAAAAAAATCGCGTCAGATCACTGGCTGATGTAATTCTGCAGGTGGTCGATGGTTTCTTTCTGAATGGTAATGGTTTCAGTTACAAGGTCCATGATACTCAAAAGACCTACCAACTGGTTGTTTTCGATCACAGGCAGGTACCTGATGTTGCGGGAGCTCATCAGCTGCATACAATCGTCTACCGTATGGCTGCGAGAAATGGAAGGCAGATCAGTGGTCATGATGTCTTTCACCATGGTTTCATTACTGTGCCTGCCCAATAAAATAACTTTACGGGCATAGTCACGCTCGGTCAGCAGGCCGGCATACTTACCATTGTCAAGCACGACAACAGATCCTATGTTGCGTTCGCTCATTACCTTTAAAGCTTCCTGAACAGAAATTTCGGGTGATACAGAAATAATATTGGAGCCTTTCCTTGCTAATATATTCGATACTTTGCTCATAAACGGTATGTGGTTAGTTAGTTATATTAAAATTGGAAAAAAAATATGCCTTTTGCAAATTATGATCCCATTATTTTTAAACAATACGGGTATTTTCGACCAGTGCCGTTTTAAGGCTTCCGGGACAAAATTCTCAACTCACCAGGAAAGTAGTTATTAACGCGGTTGGGCAGTATTTTTGCCCAACCCAAACCAAAACCGCCATATGTAACCAGTACCAGGCCCCTTGCGGCCCCGTCGGCGCTAACACTTTCTTTTCTTAAAAAATTTAGAGCGTTGTCGAGGTTCAGCGCCAATACCCGCAGGTTTTTGCCAGGGCTTATGCTCCAGGCCAATTCCTGGTTGGGGATCATATCGTTGCCTTTGATCTCCCCGAGCACACAACCAGCTTTTTTAAAATAAAAATTTTTTTCAAAGGCTGCCAGAAAATTAAAGGCCGCCTGGTTTAACTCATGAAACTGTTCGTTTTTTTTGATCAGCAACCCCGGTTGCTCCCCCAGGAACGGCTGCAAAACTGTTATCTCCGACGCAGTAGGGGCGGGAATGGCCGCCAAACCTGATTTTTTTTTCGAAATATACACTGGGTCCTCGGCTTTTTTTTTGCGCAATGCGGCGCAGAAAAATCCTTCGCTTTTTAAAAGGTGCGGATAAAAACGATAACCAAATCCGGTATCTACAATACCCCATTCAGGCGGTACAGGCAAAGGCAGGTATTCAAAGCCATGTACCTCAATGAGAAATTTCACAATGGCTTCATTTTCTTTTTCGGAATAGGAGCAGGTGCTGTAGAGGAGTATGCCGTTTTCTTTCAGGCATGGCAATGTTTCCTCGAGGATGTTTCGCTGACGTGTGCTGCAAAGGTTTACATTGTCTTCGCTCCACTCTGCAATGGCTTCAGGTTGCTTTCTGAAAAGGCCGCTGCCACTGCAAGGCGCATCTATTACCAATATATCAAAAAAACCGGTCAGTGCGCCAAACTTAGCCGCCTCATTGTTGGTGACAACGGTGTTGTGTGTGCCCCATTTTGCCAGGTTGTGGGCAAGAATGCCTGCGCGGCTCTTGATCAGTTCATTTGCTACCAGCAAACTTTCATCATTCAGAAGTGAATTGATCAGGGTGCTTTTACCTCCCGGCGCGCCACAAAGATCAAGAACTTTCAACTCCTGAGTAAGGTCAACAGTGTTTTTGAGGGCAAATTCTATAAACATGCTTCCTGCTTCCTGCACGTAATAACAACCTGCGTGAAACAGTGGATCGAGTGTGAATGATGGCCGTGCAGCCAGGTACCAGGCGTCATTGGCCCACAATACTTTGTCACCCAATTCAAAATCAGGCAAGGTTTTTTTAAAGGGGTTAAATCTTATAGAGGTGATCTTATGCTCTTCAGCGTGCGCTTCAACAAAGGCTTTTTCGTTGAAACCTTCAAGCCCCGTGAGGCTGTTCAGTAGTTGTTTTGGGATTTCAGTCGGCACTTTTTAGGCTTTATTTTTTCGGTTTTGTGGTTTCAGGTTTCGGCATTCTTTGAAATCTAAAACATTAACAGTTTCTTTGTATTCGTGGATTTTTCAGATCACAAAGTAAACAAAATAAAGCTTTCGCCGTTGATGGCTGAAGCCAGGATCAAAAACTGGTGCGCATACCAGGAAAGGTCGCAGGACGAAACAAGGATAAAACTGCACAGTTACGGACTGCAAAGTGAAGATGCCGAGTCTTTGATCTCAAAACTGATTGGTGAGAATTTTTTAAACGAAGAGCGTTTTGCCCTGGCCTTAGCCGGCGGGAAATTCAGGATCAAACACTGGGGAAAAAACAAGATCAGGCAGGAGCTAAGGAAACACCGGATCTCTGAATATTGTGTCAATAAAGCGCTTAAGAGCATTGATCCTGACGATTACGAGACCGTTTTAAAAAAAGTGATAGAAAAAAAGTTAAACAGTTTAAAACCCGGCAGGAATACAACTGATCTTCTTGCAAAAAAAAGCGACTTTTACACGGTTCTGAAATACGCTGTGTCGCGAGGATTTGAAAGCGACCTGGTAAGCGAACAATTAAATTTATTATTGGAATAATACAGAATATGAATCTTGATCTTAAAAACAAACGCGCCCTTGTATGCGGCAGTACACAGGGAATTGGCAAGGCCGTAGCAATCGAACTGGCCCTGCTTGGCGCAAATGTTACCCTCGTGGCACGCAACGAGCAAAGTCTTAAGCAGGCCAAAAGTGAACTGCATAATAACGGTTCGCAGTTACATTCTTATTTGTGTGTTGATTTTAACGATGCCGCGGCCTTAAAAGAACTGGTGGAACAGTTTATCCAGCGCAGCGGACCGGTGAATATTCTTGTGAATAATACCGGTGGTCCGCCTGCAGGCCCTATTGCCACCGCGAAAACAGAGGAGTTTTTATCGGCTTTCAACAATCACCTTATCTGCAATCATATATTAGCGCAGGCTTGTATTGAAGGTATGAAAAACAATGGTTACGGCAGGATCGTGAATATTATTTCCACCTCCGTAAAACAACCATTACCCAATCTGGGCGTAAGCAATACCATCAGGGCTGCTGTTGGTAACTGGGCCAAAACACTGGCCAACGAACTGGGCAGGTATGGGATCACAGTCAACAACGTATTGCCTGGCGCCACTGCTACCCAGCGTTTGGCAGGCATTATTGAGAACAAGGCGATTAAAACCACAGTAAGTGCCGATACAGTTAAAAAAGAAATGCTGCATGAAATACCTCTGGGTCGTTTTGCAGATGCTTCTGAAATAGCTGCAGCTGTGGCTTTCCTGGCCTCACCCGCGGGCTCTTACATTAACGGCATCAACCTGCCAGTTGATGGTGGCAGGACTTCGAGCCTTTAGCGAAGTTAACATTGGGCTGTTACTAAAACCCTATTGCCTCTCCAAAACAGAGCAATTAGTTAAGGTATTTTAGTGCCATGATTAAATATCTGTTTATCGTAATTAACTCATTGGCTGTTTTTATATACGGCTTATTCAGTGGAGATAGCGGGATAACCGTTACTGGCAGTATTCCAACAACTTTCAAAGCCGGTTCTGAAGTCCAAGTTGAGATAAAGATCAGCAAAGGTTCCATGGCAGGCTTCGCTAAATTCCAGTTAGAGTTGCCCGATGGGATCGCAGTAAAAGAAACCGAGAACAAGGGCGCCAATTACACATATAACGCTGGCATTGCCAAATGGGTTTGGGCAAGTCTGCCTGCCGAGAACGATGTTATTATCAAAATGACTTTGATTTCATCTGTGGAAGCCGCGGGTGTGAAAACCATAAGCGCCAAATTTTCTTTTGTTGAGGACAATGCGAAACAGGTAGTAGAAATGACTCCCGCCGAAGTGACCATTACCGCACCAGATCCCGAAACCCTTGCCGCGGCGAACACAACGGCACCGGTTACTACCGAAAATCCTGCTGCCACGAAACCAGATTCCACCAGCCCGGCAACTTCTTCATCACCTGTGCCGGTTACTCAAAACAATCCTTCAAATGCCGAGCCGGTTGGTAATATCAGTGCAGCAAGAACCATTACCAAAAACAATAATGAATACACTGTTAATCTTAAAATAAAAAAGGACGGCACCAAGGGTTTTGCCAGATACAGCGACGATCTGCCGGATGGTCTTATTGTAAAAGCCTCTAAAACAGACGGCAGTTCATTTTCGGTGGGCGACGGAAAATTAAAATTTGTATGGGTTAATGTTCCCGAAAAAGAAGACCTTGAATTGGAATACACTGTTAGCGGCAACTCAAAGGAAGTACTGACTTTAAACGGCGAATATTCTTACCTTGAAGATAATCAAAGCAAAAAGTATACGCTGAAGACCGACCAGTTAGACATGTCGCTGTTACAGGGAGCATTAGCAGAAACACCGAAAGAAGAAAAAACTGAGCGAAAAACTGAAACCAAGTCAAATGAGATAGTTGAGAACACTAGACCATCAACCGAAACAAAGATGGAGCAGACACTTTCGAAAAAAGATGGCACGATCAATTACCACGTTCAGATTGGCGCTTTTACAAATGTCAAAGTAACGGCAGACAAATTAAAAAAGAAATTCCAGGTGTCGGAAACCATTGCCAGCGAGATGCAGGGTGGGTTTTCAAAATTCATGGTTGGTACACACGGTGAATATAAAGAAGCCCGTGACCACCGCGAAGTTATGAAAACATCCAACGGCATTAAGAGTTCTTTTGTGGTGGCCTATAATAGCGGTAAAAGAATTACAGTACAGGAAGCCCTTATGATTACCAGTCAAAAGTGGTTTAAATAAAAAAAAAGTCCTATTTTTACAGGAATTAGCCCATTATGAAGAAACTAATTTTATTAGTTTTATCCTTAGTTTCTATCTCAGTTCGCGCTCAAACGGACTCATCCAATTATTCTCCTTTAGATAAACTGAGTTATGATGAGTTGATGCAGTATTACATTAACGAAAAAGAACCGCCCAATTTTTGGAAAGGCCCTACTGTAGGCGATTCAGTCTTCAGGGTATTGAACCCACTCACCATTCCTACAGAAACAGTTTATGCCGACCCCTTATTGCGTTATTACAAAAGTCTGGGTGGTGTAGGCGACGGTCCCCCTGATACAACAACCGACATCCCCTTGGAAAAGTTCAAACCCAAAGTGTCTTTAGGGGTTGGCCGTCTGGGTTTTTATGGTGACCTTTATAACAAGCACTTCCAATCGCCTTTAACTGCGAGACCTGCGGTTGACCTTAATATTTCACAACGGTTGACACCTTACCTGCAATTAAATTTTACAGCCCTGTTTGGTAAACTGGGAGCCAACGAGTGGCGAGAGAACAGGCAGGAGAATTTTCAATCAGAGATTCGCGCAGGCGGTGTTAACCTTTTATACGATTTTGGTAACCTGATTCCTAAAAAATATGCGGTGCGCCCCTATGTTTGTTTTGGAGTAATGGGTTTTGAATTCTTAAGCAAAACCGATCTTAAAGATAAGAACGGCAACACCTATTATTACTGGAAAGACGGCAGCATCAAAGACCGCGCCGAAGGCTCACCCGATGCACAATTTGCGAAAGACCTCAAGCGGGACTACAAATACGAAACAGATATCCGTGAACGCAATGCCGATGGTTTTGGCAAATACCGCGAGAGCGCCTGGTCATTTCCCATTGGCGCGGGAGTGCTGATGAAAGTTACAGAACGCATTGACCTGAGAATGAATTTCCAGTTCTTTTTAACCACAACCGACTATCTGGATGGTATAACCAAAAACAGCATTGGCAATAGGGCCGGCACAAAGGGCAAAGACAAATTTACCTATAGTGCCATCTCTCTTCAATATGACCTGATTGCCAACCCACCTGCTACGAAACGGAAAAAGAAGAATCCTATGGCTGACACACTGAGCGACGCTTTCTGGGCTGCTTTGGATAAAGCGGACGATGATCATGACGGTGTGCCTGACCTCAGGGACAATTGCCTGGGCACAGCGCAAGGTGCTTCGGTTGACCTGAATGGATGTCCGGTTGACGACGACAGGGATGGTATTCCGAATTACCGTGACGACGAACTGGCAACAGTTGCCGGCATGCCGGTGAATGACAGGGGAGTTGGACAAAGCAATGAATACTGGGCCTCGTGGTATGCTGCTTATCTTAATGATAGTACCGATAACAACACTGTAACAGAAACTGTTGGCAATTTCTTTGTAAAGGCAAAAAAACCAAAAAAGGAAAAGAAGACCGTGGATACATACGCTGTTGAGCTTGTGAGGTACAAAGGTGCTATTCCTACAGAGGAGTTGTCGTTCCTTCTCAGCATAGGTGATATTAACTCCAAGACGCTGTCAGATGGCACAACTGTGGTTTATACTACCGGTAACAACGAACGTGTGAGCGAGGCTGTAAAAAGAAGAGATGAGTTCAGAAACGAAGGCCATAAAAGTGCAGGCGTTTCACGGGTAACAGACGGTGACATTGTACAGGTTTCGGATGAAGAACTGGAGGCTTTGTTAAAAGCTGAAAAAGCTACGGAAGGTAGTCCAGGTTTTGATTTTAAGAATATCGATGTGAATATGGATTCGCTGTCGAGTGCTACTAACTTTTTTGTGAAAGAAGACGTTGTTTACCGTGTTCAGCTGGGCGCCTTTAAGAACAGGATCTCAACCAATGTGTTTAATACCAGTGCAGGTGTACTCGAGTTAAAAACAGGTGAAAGCATCTACCGCTATGTGACCAAAGGATACAGGACCATCGGCGAAGCTGCCGCGGTAAGGGCTGATCTGGTATTGCAGGGTTACAGCGATGCATTTGTGACTTCCTATAAAGAGGGAAAACGGATTGCCCTGAATGAAACCAAGGCCACAGTAAGTAAAGGATATAAAGAAGACCTCGATGAGACTATCATTTTTAGTTCAGTAGATAAAAAATTAGTGTCGTTCAAGGTGCAATTGGGTCCACTGAAAAAACCGGCTTCAGAAGCCATGATGGATGAAAAAGTGAAAGTGCTGGAGAATACCGACAAACAAACCACTTCTACCGGCAGCATCCGTTATACCTCAGGTAACTTTAGTAATTTTGATGAGGCTGAAAAATACCGCAAAAGCCTCGAAGATAAAGGATTTGCAGATGCCTTTATCATTGCAACCTTTAAGAAGGAGATCATTTCCATACAGGAAGCGCTGGAGTTGATGAAGTAAGCCCTAATTATGGAAGCTGTTACATCTAGTGGAGAAGAAATGCACTTATGATTTTGGTTATTTTTTGATCTTGCCAAACAGTATTATTTCTTTTTATTTGGGTGTGTTACAATCTTTCCTTTTGTACTTTTTGTTTGATCAAAAAGTACTACACCTGCGCAGGGCCCGGCCAACAAGCGGAGTGGGAGCTTACGCAGTTCTTCTCCGAAACAAAGTTACCTTTGTATTGACCTTCCACTATCTGGCGGGGAAATAAAAACAGAAAGGCTATCTCGGTATGTAACCACCCAGTTAGAATTTATTAAGTCCTCCACGGTATACTCTAATTTTTTTGAATATAATTGACCCTGAACCACTTTTTCCCAATTGGTTGTGTCAAGAAACTGCTTTTTAAAGAAAATGACCTTAAGTTTTTTATCTGAGGTTTCTGTATTAATAAGATTTTCCCACGAAATGTTAATACTAGAACTGTTTTCACTTTCCCCGGGGACAAGGCAATCGTCTTTCCAGTCTTCATGATTACTTGTTCTATAATAGTATGGCTTTGTGCTTTCAATTATTTGAACCTCTCCGAACACCGTGTAAAAGACTGTATCCATGCTAGCGTTGTGGATTATTAACTTATTATCTGCATAATCACAGGAACTTAATAGGAATAAACATATTAGTATTTTCAGTGTTGATTTCATGGTTTGGTTGGATACCCATTCGTTCAGATTTGCAATCCATGTGCATAAATTTGCTGAAGTCATTTCAAAACCCAAAACCTATCACGAGGATATCATCCACCTGTTCGTTATCGCCTTTCCAGTGCAGGTGCTCGTTACGGATGTTTTTTTCCTGGGTGTTGAAGTCGTGTTTAGAATTCTGAATGAGCAGATCCTTGAATTTTCCCGTGCTGTATTTTTTGTCCTTTGGTCCGCCAAACTGGTCGGCATAACCATCGGTAAAAATGTAAAACGTGTCGCCTTTTTTTAGTGGAATCACATGTGTGTTGTATGCGATGGTTTCCTCGCGGTCTTTTTGTTTGGTGCCAATAGGAATCTTGTCCGCTTTCACCTCTGTTAATTCGCTGATGGTTCCGCCAGATTCATTGGTCTGTATCTCGCTTAAAAAACCGTTGCTCACGATCCACAATGGCCGCATGGCGCCGGCGTATTCAAGTGTGTTTTTTTCATGACAGATTTTGCAAATGGCAATATCCATCCCGTCTTTGCTTTCCGATTCGTTCTTGTGAAGGGCATCTAAAATGCCGTTATTGAGCCGAAACAAAATGTCCTGAGGATCGGTGACTTTCTGTTCGTTCACGATCTTATTCAGCAGGTTGTAGCCGATAAGGCTCATGAAAGCGCCTGGAACACCGTGTCCGGTGCAATCTACCGCAGCGATGATGCTATAACCTTCAATGTGGCTAAACCAATAAAAGTCGCCGCTTACAATGTCTTTAGTCATGTACAACACAAAGGAATCTGGCAGATATTTTTTGATCAAGGCATTATTCGGCAGAATGGCATGCTGGATCTTTCGGGCATATGAAATACTATCGGTAATGTCTTTGTTTTTCTGAAAAATGATCTGCTCCTGTTTTTTTCTTTCTGTCACATTGGTATCTATGATAATGATCTTTTTCAGGTTTCCAATGTCGTCGAACAAAGGGGTGAGGGTAGAGGATTCCCAAACCTCGTTATCGCCACTGAGCTTGTTCAGCGACTCATAATTCACCGAACGCTTGTTGGTGACCGCGTCGTTGACAATGGCACGAATGTTCTCATTGTTACTCAGTTCGTAAATGGTGTCACCGTATCGTTGTGTGATCTCTTCAAGATTCATTTTGTTGAGCTTCACAAAACTTTCATTCACATACTCCAGCTTGCCATTCGCATCTAAGATCAATACCACGTTATCGGTTTTGCTGGCCACCAATGACAATTGTTCGAGTTCTTTGTTCTTGGTTTCAATAATCTGCGATTGTTTTTCAATTTGATGTGTTCTTTCTTTTACACGTCTTTCGAGCAATAAATTTTCGCGCTGCAAAGCCCTGAGCCGAAAACGTACCAACGTATAAACACCCAGGGTTAAACCACCTACCACCAGCACCCAGAACCACCAGTGGCGCCAGATAGGCGCTTTGATGATAAAAGAATAGCCGGTAGGGTCGCTCCAGATCTCTTCTTCGTTTTTTACTTGCACAATAAAGGTATAATTGCCGGGGTCGAGGTTATTGTAAGTTACCGTTTTGCCTTCATCTGAATACAACCATTCCTTTTCAAAATCATGCAACTTATAGCGGTATGATAATTTATCGGGGTTTTTCAGCCAGATGGCGTCGAAAGTAAAATCAAAGTTATTCTGGTTGTAATTGAACTCAAAGATTGAATCAAGTTTGAAGGCCTTGTAGTTCAACTTCATTGACTTGATAAGGACCAATGGCTTAATGGAATCGTGTTTTTCGTGGCTGGTTCTGTAAACAAGCAAACCGTTGTTGGTGCCACTGTAGATCTTATCGCCCTTAAAGAAAACGGCGTTGAGATTGGGTTCCAGGTCCCCGTCAAACAGGTCGTAATAGGTAATGCTGTTGTCTTTACAGTCTATCTTATCAATGCCTTTGGAATTGAATGCATAAACTGTGTTTTCGCAGGCAATGATTTGCTGTGGCTGCGCATCGCGCAAGCCGTTTTGCAGGTTAATGGTTTGCAGGGTCTTTCCATCAAATTTTATTACACCGTCGGCATTGGATGTGGCCCAGATGTTGTTGAACCGGTCCCTGCACAGTGAAAAAACAGTATTTGACGCCAGTTTAAAACGTTTGGTGAGGTCAACAAATTTATCATTTTCAAGAAGCTGTAAACCTCCGCCGTCGGTTGCCACATAGAGTCTTCCGTTATTGTCGGTAAGGGCGGCATAAACGTAATTGCTGCCCAGGCCCTCATCTTCGGTGTAAATTTTTTCTATCTCTAAACTCTTGATTTTGTTTTCGAGATCAACCTTTGCTTTAATTAACCCACTACCAAGTGTAGATACATAAACAATATTATTGGCGGCAAAATAAATATTGCTGATATTGTCTTTCATTATTTGGTTGTCGTGTATCAGCAGCTTCACACTGTTTTTTGTTTCCGCGCTTAAAACAACAATGCCTGTGCCATAGGTGCCAAACCAAATGGTGCCGTCTGGTGCTTTTGTGGCGCAGGAGATGGTCGTTTTTTGCAGGTCCTGCATTTTGTTAATGATCAGTTTGCCATCGTTGTCGCTCACTATTTTTGAAATGCCGAGGCTGGTACCTATCCAGATGCCATTGTCGTTGTCGATGGCCAGGGCCAGGATGTCGTCGTCCATCAAGCCCTTACTTGCATTCATGAAAGAGAATCTCTTTTCGCTGAATCGGCTGATGCCTTTTTTAGAAGCCACCCATACCTGTTTTTCACGATCAACCAGCAATTGGTTGATGGATCCTGATTGAAGATAACTTTCGTAATTGTAGGTGAACATCCCACCCTTGTCAAATAAAAGCAATCCATTTTTTTCGGTGCCGATAATAAGTTTGTTTCCCGCCATGTCTTTGGCATTCACAATGGCGCCCAGGCTCCAGCCGCTTGAAAAGGTGTTTTTTTCGATCTGTTTTTTCGAGATGTTGTAATAACAAAGCCCCGAATCCTGCATGGCTAGCAACAAGCGGTTTTCTTCAAATGAAATATCCCTCACAATGTTGTCTGCCAGGCCATTTTTATCGGAAATGACTTTGAACAGCGGTTGCGCGGCATCGGTTCTTATTTCTGTAATACCGGCGTCGGTGCCGCACCAAAGCGAGTTGTTGCCATCGCTGGTGATCTTGTAAATCACATTGTCGCTCAGGCCCGACTCCGTGTCAAAATGTTTGAGTTCATTTTTATGGAAGCGGTAAATGCCGTTACCATAGGTGCCTATCCAGAGGGTTGAATTTAACTCACAGAAGGAAGTGACCTTCTCTTCGTTTGGTTTTACCGGGCTAAGAGAATCAAGGCGATTGTTAACAAGGAAATAGATTTTTCCCGATTTGGTTCCTATCCAGGTGGTTTGTTTTGAATCAATAAAAATGGCGCTGATGTCCTGTCTCAAAACGGGGTATTCATTTCCTACTGCAACGGCATTGCGACCGTCGAATTTAAAAACACCTTCGTTGGTACCCAGCCACAGGAATCCGCTGTTATCCTGCATGATCACATTAACAGGCACATCTTTTTTGCCGGTGAGCGAAAAGTAATTTTTAACCTGCAGTTGCGGAAATAAGAAAAAGGAGTAAGCGGCTAAAACTACTGTTATTGTATATCGTTTAAGCACGCGTTGTTTCAGGCTTTTGGTTTAAGTGTGGCTTTTACATCTACCATAATTACCGAGGCAATCTTCTGGTTCACCACTTTTGGAATTTTAATATTGTGGTCTTCAAGAGGGACTTCAAAGTTAGTTTCTATTGTGACTTCTTTGTCCTTGATGGTGACCTTGACCTTCACCAGTTTTTCTTTTTCAGTGCCGTGAATGCTAAAGGTGCCTTTGGCCCTTACTGTAACAGTGCCTGATTTTGTAAAGTCAATGTCTTCTATGATCTTGCCTTTAAAAGTGGCAGTCCTGTATTTATCGGTTTCCATATAGTTTTCACGGAAATGTTCTCTCTGGAGACCGCTGTTAAAACCTTCAAAAGAATCTACATCCACCGCAAAAGCCACATTCTTGTTGGGGGCGTCGATGACGCCGGCTGTTTTATTAGATTGCGCTTTGATCAGTTCGAGTGGCGCTTCAGAAGTAAATTTGGTGAGTCCGTCCTTACACATAAAAATCTGTGAAGAGTAACAGGTTGTGATCAGAACGAATAAACAAGCAAGAATATTTTTCATATAACCTGATTAATGAAAGTAAATATATGTAATAGTTTATTAATATCCCATTAATAAATTTTATTATTAACAGGTTTGGATTGCTGCATTCCCTGCAATGGCTGGGTACCCCGACAGCCAAACGGCGCTAAACTTATTGGGTAAAAACTACAACTCCCTGCCCGACGACTGGTTATCCCAGCGCCTGCTTTAAGTCTTCCAGAAGATCCTCAATGTCTTCAACCCCAACGCTCAAACGCAGCAGATTGTCCACCACACCGACTTTTTCACGTTCTTCTTTTGGTATCGATGCGTGGGTCATGGTGGCGGGATGATTGATTAAAGATTCAACACCACCCAGACTTTCGGCCAGCGAAAAAACTTTAAAAGAGGCTGCTGTTTTGAATGTATTTTCAACGTTTTTGTCTTTTAAAACAATGGCGATCATGCCTCCAAAGTCGCGCATTTGCTTTTTGGCAATGTCATGGTTGGGATGATCGGGAAAGCCTGGCCAGTAAACCTTTTCAATTTTGGGGTGGGTTTTGAGGTATTCGGCAATTTTTTTACCGTTAAAACAATGGCGTTCCATGCGCAAATGCAGGGTTTTAATGCCCCGCATCACCAGGAAACTGTCCATTGGTCCAGGGGTTGCGCCGCAGCTGTTGTGTATAAAGGCGATTTGTTCGTGGAGTTTATCATCATTCATTACCAGGGCGCCCATCACCACATCGCTGTGCCCGCCAAGATATTTAGTAACGCTGTGCATCACTATGTCGGCGCCAAGTGCCAGCGGATTCTGCAGGAAGGGTGAGGCAAAAGTGTTGTCAACTGCAAAGATTAATTTGTGTTTTTTCGCGATCTCTCCGCAGGCTTCAAGATCAATGATCTGCATGGTAGGATTGGTTGGCGTTTCCACCCAGAGCATTTTGGTATTGGCATTGACATACTTTTCGATATTTGCTGCTTCACCCATAGCAATGAAATGAAATTTAATGCCAAAGTTGGCAAATACCTTTGTAAACATGCGGTAACTACCGCCATACAGGTCATCGCCGGTGATCACTTCATCGCCGGGTTTTAAAAGTTTGATGAGCGCGTCAATAGCACCCATGCCACTGCTGAAACACAGGCAGTATTTACCGTTTTCGAGTGAAGCAATATTTTTTTGAAGGGCATCACGCGTTGGATTTTTTCCCCGCGCATAAGCGTATCCCTTGTGTTTGCCTGGATACTCCTGCACGTAAGTGCTGGTTTGAAAAATAGGCGTCATGATGGCGCCGGTTGTTGGATCGGGCTCAGCACCTGCATGTATAGCCCGTGTGCCAAATTTATGTTTTGAAAAGTCGGTCATTTGAAACGTGTTTTTGGCGTTTGTCTGTTGTTTTTTTAATAAAGAGCTTGTAAAAAAGTTTCCTGGCGTATTCAAGGAAAAAGGAAGAAATAGTGCCAACAATGACCCAGAAAAAAGACAAGTTATAACGTTTGTCGCGGTAAATCACCATAGCATAATCCCTGAATAGGCGTGCCTGCGATGATTTGAGAATACTCGCGCTGTTTGAGTTGGCCGACACACGGAATTTACCGAGTGTTTCAGGAATCATCCAAGCGTCGCCCTGCAACATCAGTTCCATTTTAAGATCCAGGTCAGCCGTCCAGCCATTGCCGTTTACAAATTTAGGTTCTTTCAGTTTCTCAAAATTCTCACGGCGCCACATAGAACCGTTGGGTTCGCCAACGATGTTCGAGCCATAGATAAAATTTGAGCGGATGCCCCAGTACGATCGCATACGGCCACCGCCGAAAATGTACTTTTTATTCATGAGGTGTTTGCCCTGGGCATTGATGAGTTCAATGTATGTGTTCACCAGTACCACATCGGGATGCGCTTCCAGAATTTTCACGGCCTTTTCATAGGTGTCGGGTTCTACTTTATCGTCAGACGACAGGTAGGTCATGTATTTGCCAGTAGCGTAAGTAAACACCTTGGTGAAATTATACATGCCACCCATGTTTTTTTCGTTAGAGTAAACTTTTACACGGGGATCGTTAAAGCTGTTGATGATCTCCACCGAGCGGTCGTCGGACGCGTTGTTGGAAAAAATAACCTCAATGTTTTTATACGTTTGGTTGAGCACCGATGCCAGGGCTTCGCCAACATAGGTTTCGTCATTCCAGATGGGAATACACACGCTTACCAGAGGACCTTCAGTCATAATAATTATTTTATTCGTTTTAGATAACCGTCAGGTGCCACAGTAATGAGCAATTTGCCATCTACATTTTTGTCGATCTCAAATTCGGGATGCGTTTTCAGATATTCGAAAACAGCGGTTTTAGGATTGTTACCAACGCCCCAGGGTCTTGGACCCCAATCCCAATCAGCCGGCATGTCTTCTACCGCAGTGTCAAACACCACGCAATAACTGTCAACACTGGTCAATGGCGCGTAAAGGTTAAGTTCCTGCAAAACATGTTCGTGGGTATGGTTTGAGTCGAGGCACACCATGATTTTTTTGCGGGATGCCGCTATTTTTTTCACTTCGTTTATGATCTCATCGCTCACCGAAGAACCTTCGAGTAACTGTATGCGTTTCATCATTGGATGCGCTTCTATGAGGTCGCGGTTATGTTTGCGGATGTCAATGTCGATCCCAAGCACCAGGCCGTTGCTTCCGATCAGCTCGAGCAGCGAGGCATAATAAACAATAGAGCCGCCGTGCGCCACACCTGTTTCGATGATCAGGTCGGGCTTTACCTTCCAGATCAGTTCCTGCATGGCGATCATATCCTGGGGGTAGGCAATAATTGGCCTTCCCATCCAGCTAAAGTTGTACGAATATTTAGTATCAGCGGTTTTGAGTAGAAAATCCATACCGAGCTTGAACAGTTCTTTGCTCTGGCTTTGCAGCCTGATGTTATTTATTTTGTCGTTTTCAAATTTCTCAAGTTCATTCATGGTTTTGATTTTTGATATTTGGGTTAATTGGATTGTTCTAAAAATTGTTTCCAGTACACGGTGCCCGAATTAATGTATTTGATGCCTTCTTTACCGGTATTGGCGATCAGGTCAAGTATAGACACGTAGGGATTAAAAGGCCCAAGTAACTGGGGATATTCATTTTTTTTGTAATCGATGTATTCAACAGCAATGCCATTGTTATCGAAGAGTTCGTGGTCAAAATATTTTTTAGCACCGTGACCGGTGATGTATACGTTGCAATTATAGTATTTCACAATGTCAAATACCCGCTGGGTGCTTTTACCGTTAATGGCCAGTTCTGATGATTTTGAAATGGTAAGTTTGTCTTTAAAACCGTAATAATCCATCACCAGCTCCATGCTTTTGATTGTGAGATCTGAAAGTGAATCTGTTTTTGTGGAGAACAGTGTTTCAACGATCGTTTTCACCTCGTTGTAAAAAGGCGCTTTCTCGTAGGAAGCTTTTAGAATGTCAAGGTGTTCACCCTGCCAGTTTTTTGAGTGATCTATTTTGAGCCCGTTGATGTTAACACCCAGATTTAAATTGGATGCCGGTACTGTGAGCCATTTAAATCCTTCCTTGTTGTTGTATTTTACCTGCACCCTGTTGGTAAAACTGCCCTTTGAAAACTGCACGTCGTCGTAAAACACAAAAATGTCGCTTAGCCTAACCTGCTCAAACATGCCGATCCAGGGAAAATACATGGGTTGCGAGATCACTATCTTCATCCTTTTTGAAAGCTATAATTGTGCATTACAAGATTTTTTTGAAAGGAGGCATAATAGGTTTCTTTTACCAGTTCGGTTTTACGGAAACTGTTCTTTAAAAAGGTATTTACCGAAGCAACGTTAGGTTCTACGATCCACGATTCGATGTTGTACTCAGGGTAAAAAGTAAGGCAGATGTTGGTGGCGTAATTGATGATCGCCGAACCAATACTTTTACCGGCGTGCTCTTCCTTCACGCCGTGGCTCAGGTAAACGCTCTGGTTTTCGAAGGTGAGATAAAGGTAGCCCAGGCTTGTGTTCTTGTTTTGTATGTCGCGCACCAGCCAGATTTTGCGGTCGTCGCGCCGGAGTTGCCCGGCGTACCATTCAGCAAACTTTTTTTTGTCAGGGGCAGCGGTATATCCCGACCAGTAAACATCGCTGTTTTGTGATTTCATTTCAAAAAGGCTCCCGAGGTCAGCCGCATCATCCTTTATTATGTCAAAACGCAATAACACTATACAAATTTATTTTTTTTTCCGGAGTTTTTGCTTTTTAATTATTACAAAGGCTCAGGCCATAAGGTTTGCAACAATGAGAGTGAAACTCAGAGGTACATAAACTTTAGATTCTTACCCTTCCAGGCGCCTATTTCCTCTATGACGTTTTTGGCGATCTTCGGATTGAGACCAACGTAAACGTGTGTAATTCCGGCTGGCAGATCTTTTGGTCCGTAAACTGGTTTGCCGAGTATTTTTTCGTTGCGCAACAGGTCATTCTGATCAACGAAACAATCTACCTGAGACAGGTTCTTAAGACTGGTTGCGATAAAATTTCCGTAAACGCCGGCTCCGTATATCGCGGCTCTGCCGTTGCCGGCGGCGGCTTCACATGCCGTGATCTTTTCCTGTAAACCATGCCAATAGGCTGCAATATTCAGACAATCTTTTTTAATGGCTGACAATTCATCAGGGTCGGCCTTCATTTCCAGCGTGTCGGCAGCCGCTTTTTTACCAATGGCAATATATGCTCCGAAATGTGACGATGGATCGATCTCTTTTACTTCGAAACCAGCGTTTAGCAGGATGTACCGGAGCGAAACCTGGCTATAGTGATGGGTGTGATCACTCACAATAAAATCGGCAATGTTATCAAAAACGTTAGGCACGATCAGGTAAACCAGTCCATTGTCTTTTAACAATTTCCTGATGGCTTTTAATTCTTTTACCGGATCGGTCATGTGCTCAAAAGCAAAAAAGGAAGTAACAATATCCATTTGTCCTTCCCACTCCTTAGGGGTTTGATAAGAAGCATACTGAGAGGGGGTAAGAAAGCGTTGCCACAAATGTTCATACATTTTGCTCACGTCGAAAAGATGGGCGGTAATGTCACTTCTGCGTTCGAGTAACCTTTTCATCACAGTGCCCTTGGCGCAGCCATAATCCAGTATTTTTGTACCGGGCTTCATATCTGTTTTGGCAAGCAGCGTTTCTATCTGGTGCTGCTGCCGGTATATTTTTTTATCGCCTTCGGTTTTGTAAAGTATGTCTTCTTCTTCACTTTGATTATAAAGATCGTATTGTTCGTCGTAATACTGCTCAACATGTTCAGGCTCCTGTGTTTGCAGGTGCGCTATTTCTTCCTCAAAATATACTACAGAAGGGCTCTCGTTAATGCGGCTGAGAGATGTAATGGATTTATCGTTGACCGATTTGTAAATGGGTGTGGAAAGTGCTTTTCCGGTTAATGTGCTTTTTATCATAATGCTTTATCGTTAGCGCTTTACAACCAGTTCGGGGTGTACTTCTTCCAGCTTGAGGTTGTTGGATACGCCTCTCCAACCAATGTTGACGCCGCTTGGGTGATCAAAATTAAAATACCTGAACTGCATGCTCCAGCGTGAATGGCTGGATACATTTTTTCCGGAAGAATGCAGGGTGAGGAAATCCATGAGCATGAGATCGCCCGGATTGCTGAGCGGTTGCACCACGCCATATTCTTTAATGAGTTCGGCTTCGTTTTCTATTCTCAGCGCGTATGCGCCTGTTTTTTCGGGATTTTCAAGATCGTTCATGTACGACCTGCGTAAACCTCCTAAATGCGATTTTGGACACAATTGCACCGGCCCCATATCGGCCAATACAGGTACCAGGGGGCTCCAGAACACCATGCCGTCGGTGCTCCTGAATTGGTCGCGGTACTCGTAGTGCCATAACGAACGGTATTTTTCTTCGTTGGGATTGTCAATGCGAATGCCATAACCCGCGGCTGAAATTCCTGAATTTGCGGTGCCGCGCAAGGCGTTAAAGAGGTCTTCATTTTTTTTATTGCTCACAAGGCGCATAAACGCGGGGATTTGTTTAATCGCATCGTAAACTTCGCCACCCAATTTGCGGTCGAGTTGTATCAGTTCCTTGTAACCATGATCAAAATTATCTGACGAAAAGGGCTTCGGAGAAATGGGTAATTTGTATTTGATGATCAGCAGTGATAGGATCTTCCAAATACCAACCTGTATGGGCTCAATTTCTGTGTGGTAATCATAAAATTTTTCAAGAAGCAAGTAACCGTTGTCTTTCATGAATTTGATTTGCGCGTCTGTGACCATAACTTTTGTTATTTTTTTCGGTTAATGTAATCGATCGTTGAATTGACGATCAGGCTAATTTCATCATTGGTAAGGTCATGGTAACTAGGCAGGTTAATGCCCCTGGTGTAAATGTCGTAGGCGGTTTTGTTTTGTTCCTGGCTCTCAAACATTGGCAGGGCAGACAGGGGAAAGAAAAAAGGCCTGGTATCTATGTTTAATTTTTTATGCTCTAAGAAAAGACCTTCCCGGTCGAAATCCAGTTTTTTATCGAATACCACAGTTGGCAACCAATAACCATTTTGGGTGTTGGCCGGTTCGGGGTTGAGCACACAGGGAACATCCTTTAATAGTTTTTTGTAAAGCGCAAAGATCTCCCTTTTCCTGGCAATGAGTTCTTCTATGCGCTCAACCTGAGCGCATCCCATAGCAGCCTGCAGGTTCGACATTTTGTATTTGTAGCCGTAGTTCCTCATCCAGAACATTTTATTTTCGGGATCTTTGGCGTTGCGGCCATGGTCGTTCAGGATTCTGGCCTGTTCGTTGAGCTCTGCGCTGTTGGTGGTTATCATGCCACCTTCGCCGGTAGACATAGTTTTGGTACCGTGAAACGAAAACACACCAGCGTCGCCA
This sequence comes from Chloridella minuta, assembly GCA_032273045.1. NCBI lineage: Eukaryota > Xanthophyceae > Mischococcales > Pleurochloridaceae > Chloridella > Chloridella minuta. The sequence continues at coordinate 44,851 of JAUKPQ010078980.1, read as the reverse complement.
ATGCTGCCTACTTTTTTGCCATTGTATTCAGATCCCAGCCCCTCGGCGGCATCCTCCAATACTTTAAGATTGTGTTTTTTGGCGATGGCCATGATGCGATCCATGTCGCACACGTTGCCATACACGTGCACAGCAACAATCGCTTTGGTTTTTGGGGTGATCGCTTTTTCGATCGCGGCCGGGTCAATGCACCAGCTATCGGGCAAGACATCCACAAATACCGGTTTGGCGCCAATGTACAATACCGGTTCGGCCGAGGCTATCCAGGTAATTTCGGGAACAATGACCTCGTCACCGGCTTTTACACCCATTGCCATTAAGGCCAGGTGAATGGCGCCTGTGCAGGAAGAAGTTGCGATCGCATGGGGTGTACCGATGTGAGCCGAAAACAACTTTTCAAATTTAAAAATATAATCGTAGCATTTTTCTCCCCACCCATTGGTGATGGCATCGTTCACATAACTGATCTCTTTTTCGGTGATGGACGGCTTGTTGATGTAAATTTTATTTCGGGGTGTGTTGAGTGTAGGTGTGTCCATGGTTCGGTATTTAAGTTCCTGAAATGAAGGTAAAAATAACAATCAAATATAATGCAAAATTTTTACACCACCTCCAATTTGGGCACTGGCACTACAAACTTACAGCCCCAGTTGTTAACATAACTTAATTGTTTCATTATCTCTTCTTTAATATTCCAGGGTAAAATCAAAATGAAGTCTGGTTTCGTTTCTTTGATCCTATCTTCACTACAGATAGGAATGTGGCTGGCAGGCATAAATTTATTCTGTTTATGTGGGTTAGCATCCACCACGAAACTCACCAGGTCTTTTTTTACACCACAATAGTTGAGCAAGGTATTGCCTTTTGCAGCCGCGCCGTATGCCGCCACTGTTTTTCCGGCTTTTTTCTGTTGCAAAAGAAACTCGAGCAGGTTCATTTTAATGGTTTCAATTTTTTCCTGGAAATTGCTGTAGTAACCGATAGACAGCATGCCGGCATCCTTTTCTTTTTTAAGAAGGGCCGCTACCCGTTCAGAAACAGGATTGGAAGTGTCGTTATTGTGTTTCGCGAAAATGCGCAGGGATCCACCGTGGGTTGGAATCTCTTCCACGTCAAACATCACCAGACCCTGGGCTTCAAAAATGCTGGTCACAGTGCTGAAAGACAAATATGAAAAATGCTCGTGGTAAATGGTGTCAAACTGGTTGTTCAATACCAGCTGGTATAAATGAGGGAATTCCATTGTAATTACACCATTGGCATTAAGCATTATTTTCATGCCGCCCACAAAATCATTGATGTCGGGCACATGGGCCAACACATTGTTTCCCAAAAGCAGGTCTGCTTTTTTGCCTTCACCCGCCAGCTTTGTGGCCAGTTTCACACCAAAAAAATCAACAACTGTCGGAATGCCTTTTTCTATGGCCACTGCAGCGGTATTGGCAGTGGGTTCAATGCCCAGCACAGGCACTTTTTTTTCTTTAAAATACTGCAAGAGGTACCCGTCGTTGGAGGCTATTTCGGCCACCAGCGAGTTGGCGCCGAAACCGAATCGTTCTGTCATCATCTCAGTGTATTTCTTGCAATGGGCCAGCCAGCTTGTCGAAAAAGAAGAAAAGTAGGCGTAATCGTTATTAAAAATGTCGGCCGACTTTTTATATTCATCCACCTGCACCAGAAAACACTTTTCACACACCATTACTTTTAACGGAAAAAAAACTTCGGGTTCGTTTAATTGAGCGGCCGTAAGGTAAGAGTTGGAGGCAGGGCTGTTGATGAGATCGGCAAATTGTTTGTTGACTGTGGTTTTGCAAAAGCGACATTCCATAACGTGTAATTTATTGGTTATATTCCTTTAAAAGTGGGATCGATGTATTTGTTTGTTTTGTCCTTTTCAGATATGACCGAAACGGGCAGGGGCCATTTGATTTTGAGCAGGGGGTCGTTAAAGTTGAGCCCTGCATCGGCCTCCGGCGTAAAATATTCGGTGTGATGGTAAATGAGTTCCGCCTGATCGGTCAATGTTTGAAAACCGTGAGCAAATCCTTCGGGGAGGTAGATCATTGTCTTGTTGTCTTCTGATAATTCCACCGCCAGGTGCTGTAAAAAAGTCGGAGAATCTTTCCTGATATCCACCACCACATCAAGCACGGCTCCTTTTATGCAACGGATCAGTTTGATTTCAGAAAATGGCGGTACCTGGTAATGCATGCCCCTGACAGTGCCTTTTTTGGTATTCCAGGATTGATTTAGCTGTACAAATTCCTTTTTGTGCCCGATCTGTTCAAATTCACGTTTGCAAAAAGTTCGCGCGAAACCGCCCCTGTCATCTGTTAACAGACGCAGCTCAACCAGGTAAACACCGGCCAGGGGTTGCGGGATAAATTTCATTTTTCTAAAAAATCATTTATCTGTTTGAACGTAAAATCGGCCTGTTCATCAAGCGGTTGACGGTACCAGTTAACAGACCATTCGATGGCTGTGTTGGCCGACAGACGGGGGTGCCAATTCAATTCGCGCCTGGCACGCGAGATGTCGAGCTTAAGAAGGGTTGCTTCATGATGCTGACCAGGAAGGGAGGCGTCTTTCCAGCTACCCGACCCCCAGGTTTTTACAGCAGATTCAGCAAGTTCTTTCACAGTTAGATGGTCACCTGGCAGAGGGCCAAAATTATAAGCCTTTGAATATTTTGCAGGTTCACTATTTAATAAGCCACCAAGCAGCAGATAGCCACCCAAAGGTTCCAGAACGTGTTGCCAGGGCCTTACAGACGAGGGGTTGCGCACTTCAATTGCTTTATTGTTTTGCAGCGCGCGGATGATATCGGGAATGATTCTGTCTTCGCTCCAGTCGCCGCCACCTATTACATTGCCCGCCCTTGCGCTTGCCAGGGCTTTGCCATGAACCGCATAAACCGAGGGGTTAAAAAAAGCATCCCTGAAAGAGCTGATCACCAGTTCGGCACAGGCCTTACTCGCGCTGTAAGGATCATAGCCGCCAAGCCTGTCGTCTTCGTTGTATAATATGTCCTGTTCTTTGTTGTGGTATACTTTATCGGTGGTAATTGCCACCACGGTGCATTTATTTTCGAGCTTCGACACCGCTTCCAGCACATTGGCTGTGCCGGTTACGTTAACGTCAAATGTTTCTGACGGAATTTTGTACGAACGTCTTACGAGGGCTTGCGCTGCCAGGTGAAAAACAAAATCAGGCTTAAATTCACTGATCTCCCGGATCATTAACTCCCTGTTCCTGATATCGGCAATGACAGAGCTGAAGATTTTTTTTGGCAGGAGTGTTTGGTACAAGCCGTTATCGTACTCTGGAGCAAGTGAATAACCTTTTACTTCGGCGCCAAGCACACTGAGCCATGATACCAGCCAGGCGCCTTTAAAACCTGTATGCCCCGTAACGAAAACTTTTTTTCCTTTATAATAAGCGCTGAGCTGATTAAGATTTACCAGATTTTCCATGGTGCACTGTTTGATTCCCAAAGTTCTTCCAGCTCAATTTTGTCACGCATGGCGTCCATGCATTTCCAGAAGCCTTTATGCTTGAAGGCCATCAATTGGTTATCGGCGGCGATTGCTGCCAGGGGCCTTCTTTCCCATTGTTCCTGCTCCATATCCCCTTCGAGGTAGTCGAATATTTTTGGCTCCAACACAAAAAAACCGCCATTGATCCAAACGCCGTCGCCTTCTGGTTTTTCCTGGAATTTATTGATAAGGCCTTTGTCACTCATTTCAATGTTGCCGAAACGGCCTGGTAACTGAATGGCAGTAAGTGTGGCCAGTTTACCGCTGTTTTTGTGAAAATCAACAAGTTTGCCAATGTCCAGGTCTGTTACCCCGTCGCCGTAGGTGAGCATGAAGGTTTCACCCTGCACGTGTTTTTTAATCTTTTTTATTCTTCCGGCGGTATTGGTGTCAAGACCGGTATCTACCAGAGTAACCTTAAAGGATTCTGAGTTCGTGAAATGAACATCGATGACGTTTTTTTCGAGTTCAACGGTAATATCAGAGTTGTAAAGAAAATAATTGATAAAGTATTCTTTTAGCAAATTGCCCTTGTAACCAAGACAAACAACAAATTCTGTAAACCCATAATGGGCATAAATTTTCATGATGTGCCAGATGATCGGTTTGCCGCCGATTTCAATCATAGGTTTTGGCTTAATGATCGTTTCTTCTGAAATGCGAGTGCCCAATCCACCGGCTAATAAAACTACCTTCATTTAAAATATTGGATGCTATAAAGTCACGAATTTAGACTTTTTTTTTTATTTATTCGAATGTATGTAAAGAATAATAAAGTATATTTAGCTTCTAAATTTAATGAGTAAAAAAATCTCGATACTGGTTCCTGTCTACAACTCTGCGTCGTTTATGGACAAACTGTTAAAGGCAGTTGAAGCGCAACGTGAAAAGTTTAACTGGAACCTGGAACTGATACTTGTGGACGACGGGAGTAAGGATAACAGCTACCTGAAAATCGTGGAATTGTCTAAAATTTACCCCTACATTAAAGGCATTAAACTTTCAAAAAATTTCGGGCACCAGATAGCCGTAAAAACGGCTTTAAGTCACTGCACCGGCGATTATGTGGCCATAATTGACGACGATTTACAGGACCCGCCATCACTGCTCCCTGTTTTTTTTGAATACCTCGACAAAGGCTACGAAGTGGCCTATGGCATTCGAAAAAAGAGAAAAGAGTCTTTCATCAAACGCATCTGCTACAGCGCTTTTTACCGCATTTTAAAAAGCATGAGCGATATTTATATTCCCATCGATAGCGGCGACTTCTGCGTCATGAAAAAGCAGGTGGTCGACAACATGCTGAAGCTGCAGGAGCAAAGTCCTTTTTTAAGGGGCATCAGGGCCTGGGTTGGATTTAAGCAGATTGGCGTTGAATACGAACGTGCGGCGCGCCTCGACGGACAATCGGGATATTCGCTTAAAAAATTATTGAAGATTGCCATGGATGGCATCTTTTCTTTTTCAAATGCACCAATCAGGCTCATTACTATTTTAGGTTTGCTGGGACTGAGTTTCGCGTTGATTTATTCGGGCAAAATGGTTTATGCCTATTACATGCATGGCCTTGAAGTAAAAGGTTTTGCCACCCTAACCATTTTTATTTCTTTCTTCGGCTCTTTAACGCTGATCTGTTTGGGCATCATCGGTGAATACATCGTTAGAATTTATGACGAAGTTCGCCAGAGACCTTACGTTGTTATCGAAACAACCATTAATATATAAGATGCGCAAAGTAGCAATTATAGGATCTAATGGTTTTATCGGAAGGCATTTAACAAAGCGGTTGATGAAAGAGCGGGACCTTGCGCTGACACTTTTTGGTAAAAGCGACAGCGGTGGTGTTAACAATAGCCTGCCATACCACCGCATCGATTTTTTTAACAAGACTGAACTTGAAAAAAATTTTGCCGGCATGGAGTTGGTGTATTACCTGGCCTCTGAAACCATTCCTGCAACAAGCTGGGAGAATCCTTCACTGGAGATAGAAAAGAACCTGATCCCCTTTATCAATTTTCTGCAGGTGGCGGCCACAAACGGTGTCAGGAAAGTGGTTTTTGTATCGAGTGCCGGCACCATCTATGGTACCACTACCGACCTTGTGACGGAGGACGCCAATAAAAACCCGTTTTCCCCCTATGGCATTACCAAGCTCACCATGGAAAATTATCTGCGGTATTACAAGGTTAAGTACGGTATGCAGTACGATATTTTCAGGGTTTCTAATGTGTATGGCGAAGGTCAGAATACCGCCAAAGGTCTGGGCATCGTGAACACGTTTTTAGAAAAGATCATCAGCGACAAGGAAGTGAAAATTTTTGGTGATGGCAATACTGTGAGAAATTATATCTATGTAAAGGATGTAGCAGAGCTCCTCAGCCGCTCATTGATCAACCTTCAGTCTTCAGAAACCTACAATGTGTCTTCAAACAACACTTTAAGCATTAACGATCTGGTGAAGATCATTAAGACGGTTGTTGCTGAAGAATTTAAAGTAGTGTACACGGATGTGAGGCAAAGCGACAATTCAGCGGTATTTCTCGACAATTCGAGAATACTGAAAGCACACCCGGATTTTAAATTTTCGCCCATCGAAGAGGGCATAGCCAGAACCTATTCTTATATTAAAGAGTTTAAATAAATTAAATACACGCATGTCAAAAACACAAACAGCTGAAAAAAAGAAAGTTGCTGCACAGCCGGGCAAGGTTATTGATTTTACCATTTTTGGAAAAAAATTTCAAATCAGCCGTGAAGAACAGGTGAGTTCAGCCTTGCTGATCGTTCTCCTAATGGTTGTTTATTCGATCCGTACGAACTTTTTGCTGATGCCTTTTGAAAGAGACGAAGGTTTTTACAGTTATATTGGCACACTGGTAATTGATGGTAAAATTCCCTACAAAGATTTTTTTGAGGTGAAATTTCCTGGCCTGTTTTATTTTTATGGCTTAATGGTGTCGCTTTTTGGTGATACGGTTAAAGGCATGCACACAGGTTTTATGTACCTGAACATGCTCACCATCATCATTATTTATTTCGCATCCAGGAATTTATTTACGCCCATCGCTGGGCTCATTTCTGCTACCACCTTTGCAGTTGTTTCGTTGACCCCAAATCTCAGTGGGTTCACCGTGCAAGCCGAGCACGCCGTTGCATTGTTCATCAGCCTGTCTATTCTGGTTTACAGCATGGCGCGGAAAACAAAAAAGTGGTATTGGTATTTTATGATGGGCCTGGCCCTTGGCTGTGCCATCATGGTGAAAACGAGCGCTATCTTCCTCTGTCTCTGGGGTGGCGTGGTGATCATTGTTGATTTTTTATTTACCCGGCCACTTAAAATAAAAGACCTGCTTGTAAACGGCTTTTCTTACACCATTGGCGGTGCGGCAGTGATAGGCACCATATTCCTGGTAATTTATTCACAGGGTGCTTTTAATGATATGATCTATTGCGCGGTTGAGGCGCCGCGGAAGTACATTTCAGGGATGCCTTATGAAGAAGGTGTTAAGTACTTTAAATACACCAGGGATTCTATCGTTTTGAATTATAAATTCTTCTGGGTACACGCCATACTGGCGGCAGGTGTCTTCCTGGTAAGATCCATCGATCTTAAAATGGTGTTTTTTGGGATCACTTTAATGGCAGCTTCATTTTTGACAATTGTTCCGGGTTACTTTTTTTACGGACATTACTGGATCCAGATGCTTCCCGGATTATCCATTGCGGCGGGGCTCACGTTTTTTGGAATTATTACCTTACTTGAAAAAAATATCAAAACCGGCAAGTTCAACCTGCGTTATGTGTACCTGATTATTTTTTCAATGGTCACCATCAATCATGTGATGAACCAAAAGTCATATTATTTTCATCCTAATTATGACCTCATTCTTCGCCAGGTATATGGCAGCAATCCTTTTCCTGAGGCCATGCAAATTGGCAATTTTATCAATGCTAACTCTAAACCTGAAGACAAAATCGTGCTGATAGGCTCAGAACCCGAGATCTATTTTTATACCAAAAAAAGATGCCCTTCCAGGTTCGCTTATTTTACCGGACTGGTTACAAATACCGATCAGGCTAAAGACGGGCAGCGTGAGTTTGTGAAAGACGTTGAAGCGGCCAAACCGCGGTACCTGATTTTCTTTAACCATCCGATTTCTTTACTTGTGCAGCCCGATGCCGACCGTTATGTGTTTGAATGGGCCAATAAATATATTACCGAAGGTTATGACCTGGTTGGTTGCGTAGAAATGAAAGATGGTTTCGCCAGCACCTATGCCTGGAAAGAACAATTGGTGAACTTTAAACCTGATTCACAGAACCAGATTTATATTTACGAAAGAAAAAAGGTGGCCAGCCAGACGCTATAATTTTACAAGAGCCCGCTGGTAAAATGGATTGGGTGTTTTTGTCTGAATTTGTTGTATTTGCCTGAAAAATTTTAACCGCGCCACTCAGCAGGTTTTTTATGTTTCCACCTCCTGTGGCTCCATAACCAGGTGTAAGGTTGTTCTTGTATGTTTTTTTCAAGGTGTCGCGTATGTAATTCTGAGATTTCGCCCTCGGCATTTTCTTTTGGATTTTCTGTAATCACGGTGGTACTGAGGTGGTAATAACCCCGTTTTACTTTTTTAATATTGAGGTAAACCACCGGGTAATTGAACTTTTTAGCAAGTTTTTCGGTGCCGTTAAATACCGGTGTATCCTGGTTTAAGAATTTTGTCCAGTAGGCGCTTTCTGGAGGTGGCGTTTGATCGGCAATCAAGCCAATAGTGGTTGAAATATTCTGTTGTTTCAAAGTAATCAGCCTTTTGTAGAGTTGACTCATGGCAACTATGTCGCCTCCGAACCTGCTCCTGAGGTTCAGTATAAACCCATCGAAGTTTTTGTTGCTGAGCGGGTGATACACACCGGTGATCATCCGGGTAAAATAAACCTGGTGGGCAATAGCGCCCCATTCCCAGTTGCCGCAATGGCCCATCACACCTACAATGGTTTGGTTTTTGTTGAAAAAATATTCAAAAGTTGCAATAGATTTTTCATCGATCACACAACGCTTTTTAAAAGTGTTTTTTGAAATGGTTAGCAGTTTCACGGTTTCAACTATTACATCGCAAAAGTGCAGGTAAAAGTCTTTCGTTATTTTTTTAATCTCTTGATCAGATTTTTCGGGAAATGACCTTTGGAGATTTTCAACGACTACTTTTTTGCGGTAGCCAATGAGGTGGTATACCAGCAAATAAAAGAAATTACTTAACCCGTAAAGCAACCAGAAAGGTAATACTGAAATAAAGTAGAGCAGGGGTATGACAAATATTTTAAAAAGCCACTTGCTCAATTTAAAAATTCGGTTTAAGCAGGTATTTGCTGTAGAAGTCAACAATGTGTTTGGCCGCGTCTTCGGCAGTATCAACAATCTTAAACAGGTCCAGATCAATGGCGTTAATATTATGCTCCTGTTCGAGCATGGTGCTTTTCATCCAGTTGATCATGCCGCTCCAGTACTCGCTTCCCACCAGTACTACCGGAAACTGGGCGATCTTGTTTGTTTGAACAAGGGTGAGTGATTCAAACAGTTCGTCCATTGTGCCAAAGCCACCCGGCATTCCAATAAATCCCTGTGAGTATTTCAGGAAAATGGTTTTGCGCACAAAGAAATAATCAAAGTTGATGGACTTGTCCGTATCAATGTAATCGTTGTTTGTTTGTTCGAAAGGCAATACAATATTTAGCCCCACCGATTTACCCTCGCCCCGGCGGGCACCTTTGTTAGCGGCTTCCATGATGCCCGGTCCGCCACCGGTGATAATGCCGTAACCTTCTTTTACAAGTTTAAAAGCGATCTCCTCGGCCAACTGGTAATATTTATTTTCTGGTTTGGTGCGGGCGCTGCCAAAAATGGATACACAAGGTCCGATACGGCTCATTTTTTCGAAGCCTTCCACGAACTCACTCATTATTTTAAAGATCTGCCAGCTGTTCTGGGCTTTAATGTCGTTCCAGTCTTTATTCGCAAACGCGTCCCTTATGCGGTTTTCTCCTTCTGATGTCATTTTAATTGCTGCTATTTAATTTTTGGTTTAAAGATCACCCTTCATTTTTTACACCTGTCATAGTCCACCTTCCTTCAGTCGTTCGGCGTTTTCGGCAAACTGCAGTTTGTCGATCATTTCCTGAATATCGCCGTTCATAAAATTGGTGAGGTCATAAAGGGTGACGTTAATTCGGTGGTCGGTGATGCGGTTTTGGGGGTAATTGTAAGTGCGGATCTTGGCGCTGCGGTCGCCCGTGCTCACCATCGTTTTTCGCCTTTTGGTTACATCTTCCAGGCGCTTCTGGTATTCTATATCATAGAGTTTGGAGCGCAGCATCTGCATGGCTTTTTCTCTGTTGCCCAGCTGATTTCTTTCGGTTTGGCAGGTAACCACCAGGCCAGTAGGTTTGTGGGTCAGGATCACTTTACTCTCAACTTTATTTACGTTTTGTCCACCCGCGCCACCGCTTCTTGCTGTGGCCATGTCGATGTCAGATTCTTTAAGGTCAACATCCAGTTCTTCGGCCTCAGGTAAAACTACCAGAGAGGCTGCAGATGTATGTACGCGCCCCTGGGCTTCGGTTGCGGGAACACGTTGTACACGGTGAACACCGCTTTCAAACTTCATGGTGCCGTAAGCGCCATTTCCTTTTACATTAAATACAATCTCCTTAAAGCCTCCCATCGTACCGGGGCTTGTATCAACTACTTCCAGCTGGTAGCCTTTTTTTTCACAAAAGCGGCTATACATTTCAAAAAGATTACCCGCGAATATAGCAGCCTCGTCGCCGCCGGTTCCGCCACGTAACTCCATCACGCAGTTTTTAACATCCTCGGGATCTTTGGGGATCAATAACATTCTGATTTCTTCGGTAAGCGCAATTTCCCTTTCCTTATTTTCTTCAAGCTCGGCTTTGGCCATCTCTAAAAAATCTTTGTCTTTTTCGGTAGCCAGCACATCTTTTGCGCCGTCGATGTTAGCCAGCACTTTTTTATATTCGTTAATGTGGGTTACAATTTCACCAAGCTCTTTGTATTCAATATTCAGTTTTTTAAACAGGCGCATATCGGCAATAACTTTGGGGTCCGACAATTTGGCCTCCACGTCTTCATAGCGTCTTTTTATTTCTTCTAACTTATCTAACATATTAATTTTAAGAGGGTAAAGGTAAGAAATTGATTAGTTATTCAGTGTTTAATTTTTGTGAATGTGATCCTATTTAAATAAAAAATACTATTATTGATTTTAATATAAAAGTGTCATTTATTAAGGGCATGTCTGGCCGGGAACAGAAATTTTTTATGCTTAAATACTTTAAACATTTAAATCCATCTTCCTTTTTTATTGTGGCCGCTGTTTTTTTCGAATTACTGCTCAATGTGGTTACGCCGCCCCTTCAGGCTCCAGACGAATTCAGTCATTTTTACAGGGCCTACCAGATCGCCGAAGGACATTGGCTGCCGCAGAAAGCGAATCAGCGCCTTGGTGGTGACATGCCCCGTGGACTGATAGATTTTAGCAACCAGCACAGGAATTCGGCTTACAACATGGCATATACCCTTAGTCACCGTGAAATATGGAATTCCTGCAAAATCAGGTTACACGAAGAAGAGAGGCAATTCCAGGATTTTGCAAACACCTCGTATTATTCACCGGTTTCTTATCTGCCGCAGGCATTCAGCCTCTTTGTTCTGAAAAAACTCAGCAGCAGTGTTGGTGTTCTTTATTACGGCTCACGTGTATTTACTTTTCTGGTGTGGCTGTTTTGTATGTTTTTTGTGATCAGAACATTGCCTGTTTTTAAATGGTTGTTTACCATGCTCATTATGCTGCCCATGCATCCCTATGTTACCAACTCCTTCAGTGCCGACACCGTAACCAATGTCCTGTCTTTTTTATTCATCGGCATCGTTCTAAAACATGTTTTTGTGTCTGAAAAAATAAAGTTCCGCGATCTTTTGTTATTGTTCACCATTGCAGGTTTGCTGGTGCTGGCCAAAGTGGTTTACATCGGCATTGTTCTCATGGTGCTGCTCATTCCCCGGGGTAAATTCACCAGCGGGGGGCAGCGGTTTTTTGCCCTGGCGTTACTTTTTGTTTTTTCACTGTGCCTGATGGTGGTCTGGTCGCGAACCATTATGCAGTTTTACATTCCCATTAAAGACTATAACCCCGCTTTTAAAGATGTGGCGAGCCTTTCGCCCTGTGGTGATTATTATGCACAGCAAGACTACATCCTGCATCACGGGTTTTATTTTTTTAAGGTTATTTTTAACAGCCTTTTTTCACATCCAGGCACCTACCTTTCGGGTTACATTGGTGTTTTTGGAAACGGTGATATAGGAATGCCTGTGTGGCTATATTTTGTTGCTTATGCCTTTATTTTTGTTTTGGCTCTCACCGAAAAAAATGAGTTTTCGTTTACAAACGCTCAAAAGCTGATATTGATTGGCGCGGCGTTTATGGCATACGTGTTGCTGCTTTTGTCGCAGCATTTGATCTGGGATTGTGTAGGAGAAGGCATCGTTGACCTGGTGCAAGGGCGTTACCTGATTCCTTTATTGCCCTTGTTGTTCATGGTTCCGGCAAATAAGATCCCAGTCCTGAAATTTAATCTGAGCGGGCTTGCCGTGATCTTTATTCTGTTTTTGAATGTGTATGCCTGCCTGCTTATTTACCAGCGTTTTTTTATAGGAAAAGCTGCCGATAAACGGGAGTTTTATTGCAACACCGAAGAACTTGATGCCTATGGCGCTTTTAAAACAAACGATCCCCAGGTGTTTTTGAGCAACGGCAGTTGCATCAGCAGCGCCGATCACCGCAGCGGCACTCATTCGGCACTTATAACACCGGCTTCACCCTTTTGTTTTGCTTACAGGTTTAACGATGTAAAACCAGGCGACCTGATCGAAATTGAGGCCTGGGAAAAAGGGAAGGGCGCACTGCTGGTGATCGCAGGTGCTCAAAAAAACTGCGGGGATTTTTATTTCGCCGGCACTTACAACAGTTACGAGGATGGTGCAGGCTGGCTCAGGATCAAAAATGCCTACCAGGTAAAGCCAGGCTGCGACAGCCTTAAAATTGAAATCTATGTGTGGAATCCCGGTAAAACTGATATTTATATTGATGACCTGAAGGCGAGGATAACAAAATTTAAAGCTATAAAATAAAAAAAACTGTTGCTGCGGTTCACTTATATTTGCAATTATTTTTTTAAAAGATATGAAGCCTGTTTTAAAGAACAATTTCCGCCAATCTTTGAAGACCCTGCGGGCTGAGTATTTTTTTCTGGTGACGGCTGTTTTTTTTGAGTTGTTGCTGAACCTGGTCACACCGCCACTGCAAAGTCCCGACGAGCTCAACCACTTTTACCGCGCTTACCAGGTGTCGGAGGGACAGTTTGCTCCAGTTAAAAGAGACAGACGGCTTGGCGGCGACATGCCCTATTGTTTTAAGGAGTTTGCCAGCATACTCGAACCCGTTTCTGGAAATGAGTATTATCGTATTAACCGGGAGGAACTGAATGGAATTTTTAAAGTGAAATTTGACGCCGGTAAAACAGAATTCCAGGATTTTCCAAACACGGCTAACTATTCCGCGGTTTCTTATTTGCCACAGTCGCTGTCAATGTTCATATTGCGCCAGTTAGATGTTTCGGTTGGCACACTTTATTACGGTGGCAGAATTTCAATTTTCCTGGTATGGCTGCTGAGTATGTTTGTGGTAATCAGGATGCTCCCTGTTTACAAATGGTTGTTCACCCTGCTGATCCTCTTGCCAATGAACATATACATCAGCAACTCTTTCAGTGCCGATACGGTCACCAATATTCTCTCTTTCCTTTTATTGGCATTTATCCTCAAACAGGCCTTCGGTTCCGGTAATGTGCGAATAAAACAACTGCTCGTTATCTTGTTGCTTGGCATGTTGCTGGCGTCCGCCAAGATATTATATGTGGGGCTTGTGTTGCTTTTTCTGATCATTCCGGCCGCTAAATTCAGTTCCCGGCAATTCAGGTTTGTGGCAATGTTTGTTCTTTTTTTCATTACTTTTTTGACTGCATACCTCTCATCCAACGCCGTAATGAAGTATTACATTTCTTACCTGAACTACAACCCGTTGTACCGCGATCTTTCAACCTTAGCCACCGATGCCGATTATTATGTACAAAAGGCTTACTCACTGAAACACAAAGGCTATCTATTAAGTGTTCTTTTTGAAACCCTTACCGATTACCCTTCGTTTTACCTTTTAAGTTACATTGGTGGTTTTGGTACTTTTTTGCACTTATTCATGCCAGGCTGGATCTGTGTACTGGCATATGGTTTCATTTTTTTTATGGTGCTCACCGAACAAAAAAAGCTCTTTACAGGATTGCAAAAAATTATTTTTCTCGGCGTGGCCTGCCTTACGTTAGGTCTTTTGATCCTGTCTCAGCACCTTACCTGGAACGCGGTTGGTCAGCATGGTCTGCTTTACATCCAGGGCCGCTACCTGATTCCGGTTTTTCCGCTGCTTTTTTTGTTGTTTAATGGTGCAACTCTCAAAATCAAATTGAGAAAAGAAATCCTTGTGGTGATTTTTGTGGTGAGTGTAAATATTTACGCGATCTGTTTTCTTTATTACAGTTATGTGGCCGATCACCATTACAGTGAAACGCAGTTTTTTTGCGACGCCGAACAAACTGATGGCAGCGGTCGGCTCGCAACCACCAACAGCACAATTTCGCTGGGTGGCGCCGAAGGCCAGAGCACACGCGAACATCGCAGCGGCAGGCACGCGGTGGCTTTAACGCCCGCCAACGCCTTCGCGTTTACTTATAATTTTTCGCAATTTGATAAAAGAGACATGGTTGACATTACCGCCTGGCAAAAGGGTGAAGGTGGGGTGCTGGTAATTTCGGGCAGCGGCGACAAATGCGGAGCGTTTTATTTTCCAAACCGCAACATTTGTTACGAAGACAGCAATGGCTGGAAAAAAATGCACATGGTGCTGTCTATGTGGAAAATCTGCGGGAAGTCTACAGCGGGATTTTATATTTTTAATTCGGGACAGTCAACCATTTATTTTGACGATGTGTCATTCAGTATAAAAAAGTTTAAAGAAGGCGCCGTATATTTTCATTAGCCCAGAGATCTAAAGTTGTTTTTTTTAAATCTAAATCCGTGCAGTGTGTTATAAACATCGGTCGGTTAAGTTTAATCATTAGTTAATTCTTATATTTAAGTATATTTGTTACAGTCATTAAATCGCTGGATATGAGAAAAATTTTACTTTTTTGTTTGTGTCTGACCTTTGCGCTTCAAGTGAAATCTCAGGATTTTCTTGGTCTTCAAAGCAGCAATTACGCTGGTGTTGTGGGGGTTTACAGTAACCCCGCCAATATCGCTGATAACAGGATGAAAGTTGACATTGCACTAATCGGCCTTAATTTAAATGTCGATAACAACTATTTCGGCGTAAAGCGCAAAGCCCTGAAATACTCCGGCAGCCTGTTAAATCCAAAATCGATTGAGTTGCCGGCCTCCTGGAATAATAACGACAAAAACTCACCCGATTATTACAAGAACAATTACATTACCATTAACAACGGTAAGGTTAAATCGGCCTATAGCAGCGCGCGCGTGGTGCTGCCATCTTTTATGATCACCATCGATAAAAAAAGTGCCATTGCCCTGAACTGGAGCGTGAGAAATTACATTAATATCGACGGGCTTTCGCAAACACTGGCCAATATAGCTTTTGATGAGTTTGTTAACCCAAGTATTTTTCTCACCAGGTTTTCAAATAAAAATTTAAGCGTGCAGCAAATGTCATGGGCCGAATATGGTTTTACTTATGCGAGGGTTTTAAAAGACGACAACCAGCATTTTTTTAAAGCCGGCGCTTCCTTAAAATTGTTACAGGGGCTCGAAGCGGTTTACCTGTATGTGAACGATCTTAAATACCAGATTGACATGCAGGATACAGTGAGCTTTTTTAATTCACATGTGGCTTACGGGCACTCTGACAATCTCGATTTTACTGACCAGAACAACATCCAGTACAAGTTCACTTCCTCGCCGGGTATTGGCTTCGACATCGGCGGTGTTTACGAATGGCGACCGGACTACGAGAAATATAAATACGACATGGACAATAAAACCGATCTGTGGCGCAAAGACCAGAATAAATACAAACTGAAATTCAGTTTTGCGATTAACGACATTGGCGGCATCCGTTACAAAAAAGGAGGGATCTCCAATGATTTTAATGCCAACATTGACAGGTTCAATTATACACAGTTTGAAAAAGTGGACGATGTGCAGAGTTTTGACTCAACCGTGACCGCTAACTTTGATCCGATCAACAACAAAAAAACATTCACCATGGCCCTTCCTACGGCCATCAACATGCAAATCGATTATTGCATCTGGAAACCATTTTTTATTAATCTTACCGCCAATGTTTCCAATTTTTTTCAAACCAAAGAATCAAAGGTGCACGATTACACGACCATCAGCATCGCCCCAAGGTTTGACCATAAGTGGTGGGGTCTTACCATCCCGGTTTCTTATAACACCATTGCTGCCAAACGGGATGAGTACGCGCTAATGGGTGCCATGGTGAGGTTAGGACCGGTGATCCTGGGATCGAATGATATTTTCAGTTACATCAGCAAAGATGTTTACGGTGCCAGTTTTTATTTCCTGCTCAAGGTACCTATTCCATACAACCGGCCGCATGACCGCGATGGCGATAAGGTGAGCGACGGCAAAGACAATTGCAAAGACGTTGCCGGTGTTTGGGAATTTAAAGGTTGCCCGGATAAAGACGGGGACCACATTCCTGATACCGAAGACAAATGCCCTGATATTCCGGGTATCAAAGAAATGCAGGGTTGTCCTGATAAAGATGGAGACGGCATTACCGATGCAGAAGATGCCTGTCCGGAAGACAGGGGTACTCTTGAGTTTAAGGGTTGTCCTGACAAAGACGGCGATAAAGTCATCGACAAAGACGACGAGTGTCCTGATGTTGCGGGTTTGATTGAATTTATGGGTTGTCCTGACAAAGACGCCGATGGCACACCTGATAAGATAGATCTTTGTCCTGATGTATTTGGACCAAAAGAATATAAAGGTTGCCCTGATAAAGACGGAGACGGCATCCTCGATAAGGAAGACAACTGTCTTGATGTTGCCGGACCAATTGAAAACAAGGGTTGTCCGTATCTGGATACCGATAAAGATGGTATCTTAGACAAAGACGATGTTTGTCCTACTGTTCCCGGTGTAGCTGAGTACAAAGGTTGTCCACCGCCAGCGCCACTAAAAGCTGCTGAGCAGAAAATCATTGAAAAAGCCTTTGCCAGTCTTGAATTTGCCACCGCCAAAGACATCATTAAGCCTGTATCTTTTCCTTCTTTAAATGCCCTGGCTAAATTATTGGTTGAACACTCAACAGACTGGACGTTAAAACTTTCGGGACACACCGATAATGAAGGTTCAGCTGAGAAAAACATGGTGCTGTCGGAGAAGCGTGCCAACGCCGTTAAAATTTACCTCATTAAAAAAGGTGCAAAAGCCGATAAAATCATTACAGAGTGGTTCGGACAAACCCAGCCAGTTGCAGACAATGCAACCCCAGCCGGCCGTCAGAAAAACCGGAGGGTGGAAATGAAAATTATTTTTAAGGAATAGAAATGCTGTGATTATAGATCGATGAAGAAGCCATCTCAAAGATGGCTTTTTTGGTTTATTAAATAACATACCAAAGAATGATTCGTAAACCTTTCGTTCGCGATATTGTTCACTTTGTTCGTAAGCTTGCGTGTTGCTGATGAAAAGAAGTATAAAAATTACCCTGTTCCTGGTATTGCTGCTGGCTCTGGCAGGCGGCGCCTATTTTTTCTTAAATCCCAAAAAGGCCCTCAACATCATTGTTCCTGAGATCGACCAGGTTGAAAATATTTACGTGAGATTTGTGGGCGACACGGCTAAGATAGAGCTTGATCTGAGAATGGAAAACAAAAGTTTTTTTAAACTGAATATCGACAGCTTGATTTATTACGTGAATTTTGATTCAGCGACCCTGCTTGCAAAAGCCCAGTTACTGAATATTGAATTAAAGCGGGGTCAGACCGACACTGTGAGGTTGTTCCTGGATCTGCCATACAAACACCTGTTGAAAAAAATACAAAGTGTGCAGGACCGCGACAGCGTTGATATCAGGATAGATGTGAGAGTTGTTTATGATACTTTTTTTGGTCAAACAACACTCCCTTACACAAAAAAAATGAGGATAGAAGTACCACATCCTCCTAAAATTGAATTTGAAAGGATGGAATTTGTGACCAGGGAGGGGAAAAACCTGTTTTTTATGGCCCACGTAAAATTACTCAACTACAGCAAAATAAGCCTGAATGTTTCAGAAATCAGTTACAGAGTCGTTGTAAAAGATCTGCTAACCGCAAGCGGCAAAGAGAATAAAGAGATCAGGGTAAAACCGGCTACTGTCTATTCACTGGCGCTCCCGATCAAAGTAGAACTCAAAAACATTTTTAAAACGCTGGGTTTAATTGTTACGGATAACGATAAGGTTAAGTATCACCTGGTTTTAAAAGCAATGGTGCAAAACGATAAGGTGGGAAGCAAAAAAACGCCTCTCGAAATCGAAAAAGACGGAATAATGGAGTTAAAAAAATAATACCTTGCAAACAACTAATTAGAAAAATGTATGATTCGCCTTTTGATTTTAATATTATATGGAATGTTCTTGTTCTCATGTGTTGATAACAGCAACAAGAATCAGGCAATGGACCAGAATGTTGAAAAGGAAATCAGGCACAGGATCGTGAGAATAAGAGAATATGCTGAAAAGAACGATACCGTTTTTATAGATCCCGAAGAAGTGGACAGAAAGGTCCGTGACTTGATATTGCTTTCGAAAGACATCGAAAACCTTGGGGCCTCGGTCAACCTGTCCAATGAGTATTTTAAAGGCTTGTGCGAACGGTTTAACCTGAACGGCAGCGATTTTGAAAAATTAAACCCCGGCATGCATGTGAATGACATTGCTTCGGTTTTAAAACGCAACGAAATGATCTTTTTTAACCATATTTTGCTTAAGAGCGGTACCGATGCTATTCCCATGCATGCCGCGCAATGAACTTGAGCGGCATTGTTCTGTTTTTTTTAGTATTGACAAATATCTTAAACTAGATTATTTTATTATAGCAGTACCCGTAGTACCTTTATAGCATCAAAATTTCAATTATGGAAAATACAGTTTTGCACAAGGCAGATACCCGCGGGGACGCCAATCATGGCTGGTTGCACAGTAAACACAGCTTCAGTTTCGCGAATTATTACAATCCCGAAAGAATGCATTTTGGGGCGCTGAGGGTTTTAAACGACGACGAGGTTTCGGGTGGAATGGGTTTTGGCGCGCACCCGCATGATAACATGGAGATCATCAGCATACCTTTAGAGGGAGACCTTGAGCATAAAGACAGTATGGGTAATACCACAGTGATAAAAAAAGGCGACATTCAGGTAATGAGTGCCGGTACAGGCGTTAAACACAGTGAATACAATAAGAATAAAGACGAGGCTGTAAAGTTTCTGCAAATCTGGATCATCCCGGACAAAAAAAATGTGAGTCCCCGTTATGACCAGGTAACGCTGAAAGAAGAAGACCGGCACAATCGCCTGCAGGAAGTGGTATCGCCTGATGAAAAGGGCGGTGGGGTTTGGATTCACCAGAATGCCTGGTTCCACCTTGGAAAATTCGACAAAGATAAAAATGTCGACTATCAATTGAAAAGCATTGGCAACGGGATTTATTTTTTTAACCTCACCGGAGATGTAGAAGTGAATGGGCAATTGTTGAACGCCCGCGATGGTTATGGCTTATGGAACACCGATAAAATTTCGATCCGTGCGAAAAGTGACGCTGAATTCCTGATCATGGAAGTGCCCATGTAAGCAAGGTTCATCAGGCATTGAACATCATTGCCTGATGAATTTTTTATTGATAACGCCGCCATCCCTTGTTAACTGAAGGATGTAAAGGCCTGGTGGAAAACTCCTTGTGTCGATCACCGACAAGGGGCCTGTTACGGGCGGTTCTGAAATAAGTTGTCCGCCTGAGTTGTAAATTTTAACATGGATGCGTTCTTCTGTAACCGCATCACCTATCTCAACATTGATCAACTCTGAGGCAGGGATAGGGTAGATCTTAAAATTTTGATCAGTCCCAGATTCATCTAAAGAAACATAACAATTGGCAATAATGATCAACGCGGTGTCTGAAGTGCCACTGCAGCCAAAACCGTCGGTTACAAATACCGTGAATTTGTAGTTGCCTTGAACCGTTGTATTGCTGGTAACCAGTGGATTGCCGCTTGTGCCATCGTTCCAAAGATAAGTATCATAGCCGTTGGTGGCAGTAAGTGTGTTGTTGCCAATACAAAGAATGGTATTGTGCGGGCTGATGAGGGGTTCAATGTCGGTGCAGAATTTTGCAAGGTACCCGTCCTGGCTGCCGCCGGCGGTTGGCTGGTGCGAAGCCAGGCTGCTGATGTTGCTGCCGCTCGTGGTTTCGCCAACCAGATAAACTTTCCCGGTGTTGTTCACTGCAATGCCTTTTGCACTTTCGTTCGACGGACCGCCAAAATACGAAGCGAGTTTGCGCACGCCATCCTTTGAAAATTTAGCAAAAAAAGCGTCGTAATTGCCCACAGTGGATAAGGTTGCCTGGTAAGCGCCGGCGGTGCTGATCGAGTTCGTACTAAGCGTCTGGCCGCAGAGGATAAGGTTCGAGTTCGCGTCTATCACCATGTCGGTGATGTAATCGGTTTCTTCTCCGCCAAAATAAGTGCCCCACTGTCTTACACCATTGGCATTAAAGGCCACGATAAACGCGTCGTCGCTGCTGCCGGCACTTGTCTGGTAGGCATTTGTTGAGGCAATGTTATTGCTGCTGGTTGTGGTTCCAGCCAAATACACATTGCCATTGCCCTTAATCCTGATCACATTGCTGTGATCATCCGATGAGCCGCCATAATAAGTTCCCCAGAGCAGCACATTGCCCAGTGAGTTGAATTTGGCGATATAGCCGTCGGACAGGCCGCCGCAGTTAGTCTGGTGGCTACCGGGTGTTGAAATGCCCGCGATGCTTTCGGTGACACCGGTGATATATATATTGTCAGAGGCGTCAGTGGCAACACCATAAGACTCGTCGACACCCGAATCGCCATAATAGGTACTCCAGTACAAAAGGCC
Source organism: Chloridella minuta (assembly GCA_032273045.1). Lineage (NCBI taxonomy): Eukaryota > Xanthophyceae > Mischococcales > Pleurochloridaceae > Chloridella > Chloridella minuta. The sequence goes on along the minus strand of JAUKPQ010078980.1, from coordinate 24,013 downwards.
ATTGGCGTTGAATTTAGCGATAAACACATCGTAGCCGAGGTTATAAACAGTTTTATATGCGCCTGCTGTAGCCATGTTGAGACTTTGGGTGTGCCCGGTGATGATCACATTGCCAACATGGTCAACAGTAACAGCCTGGGCTATGTCGTGTTCGCTTCCGCCAAAATAGGTTGACCACAAACGCTGACCAGTGGGGCCGAATTTTACCAAAAACGCGTCGTCTATGCCACCGCCGTAAACTGTTTGATGGGCACCTGCACTGGCAACATTGGTTGAACTGAATGTGTCGCCGGTTAAATAAACGTTGCCATTGGCTTCTACAAAAATTGAAAAAACCTGTTCGAAGTTGTTGCCCCCGAAATAGCTGGCCCACTGGCGAACACCACTCGCATTGAATTTTGCCAGGTAAGCATCGAGGTTGCCGTTAAGAACCGACTGGTAAACCCCACTGGTGGCAATATTGGAGGTGCTTAAGGAATGCCCCGCTATGTACACATTGTCCTGCCCGTCAACCCCCGTAGCACTGCAATAATCGTAAGCGCTGCCGCCATAATAGGTAGACCAGATGAGATTAGAACTTGGATCTATCACCAGTGAACGTGAGGGGTCATAATTCGCCGCGAAGGAAAGCTCATGATTTTCGAGGTGAAAATCAACGGGCCTGTTTGTATCAGGACTGTCTTTATAATAACTAAATGGAATTTTTTCGGTGATCAGACCAAGCGGCGTAACGATCTCAAATACCTCATTGTGGATACGAAGTGCCGATGCGCCGCTGATCAAGAATTTTACCTCGTTTAAATTTGCACCGGGATGAAGTATGATGTTGTATTTTAAAGGCGTTTTCTCGTTGCCACCGATCAGAAACTCTATATCTACAAAATGATAAACATTTTTATAGAGTACCCTGCCGTAACTGTGCAGGTTGGTTGTTTCATGGCTGCCTGTGTAGTAGTTAACGTGATCGGCACTTTGCTGCGAGGCAATAACGGCCGGAACCGGGTTGCAATTGACAAAGTTGATGTCGACCCTGCAGTTTAGCATCGTAAATTTTAAAGGGGTATTTTCCTTTTTGCAGGCGCTCGCTTGTGTTATCGAAAAAAGTTCATAAGAGTAACCCGTTTTGCGCAGCTGTACTTTTATGCCATTGCCGGTATATAAAAAAAGTACGTCCTCATTGCAGCGATTGTCCTGACCTACAATCTGCCCTTTGTTTTCAAGAAAACCATCGGCAACAAAACTTTTGTGAGCAGGCAGTGAAAAAACCAGGGCAGGCAACAATACAAAAAAAGAAACAAAGTATTTTCGTTTTATGATATTAAACATGCCTTGCATTGTACCAATTGATCATTCAAATATAATTAATTCATTTTTGCAAAGATCCGGCCACAATTCTGTTATCGATAAATATATCAGTCAGCTTCAGCAAAAAGTTTAAAAATTTGATCAGGTTTTTATATTGTGATTATGCCGAATTCATTTATTAGCGGTCACTAACATGGCGATTCCCGCTTATTTAAATGCATAAATCAGGTGAACAGGGCATTACAATGAGTAAACCCTGTTTATTAATGAACAAAGTCTCAAAAATGCCTGCGAAATTTTTGTTATATTAGGTAAAACTTTATGGCCAATAGTCTTCAACCGAAATGAAAATCCTCTGCAAAATTTTTCTGATTGTTATCCTGGGGATCAATTTTCATTCTAAAGCCTGTTCACCTCTAAACGTTCCCACACTTGTATCCCAGGCAGTAGTTAACAATTCGCTTATTTTAAACTGGCAAACCAATACCACGTATCTGACTTGTCAGAATGTGATTGACGTTGAGATTGCCTGTTGTGCAAATCCTTTTTTGGGGGTGGTATATGCGACCTTCACTACCACCGCCTTTTCAGCCACGGTATCGCCCATGGCTTATCCAACACAGTCTATCAGCATCCTGGGCTGGTGCCCGGGCTGTTATAAGTTCAGGGCCCGTGAAAGAAATTCAGGCATGACCACTTCGAGCCTTTGGACACCAACCTACACATTTTCAATTCCTGGTTTTCTGAATCCACCACAGGTTTCTCTTTCATCGAGCAACCTCAATATCTGCCCGCCTCAATCCACCACCTTAACAGCTAACGTGCTTGTTGACTGCGGATTGCAACCCTACACTTACACATGGAGTGGACCTGGTTTAAGTTGCATTACCTGTTCAAACCCTGTGGTGTCGCCAACAATAACCACCACCTATACCGCAGTGGTAACCGGGGGCCAGCTTTCGTGTTGGACTGAAACGGCAACCATTACAATTTACATTGGACCCATACCCCCCGTCATAGGGCCGGCGAGCGCATATCCCCCCACGGTCTGTTCAGGCAGCACCACCATTGTAGGCCTGGCCTTTTACAATGGCAATATACAATGGCAATCGAGCAACACTGCAAACGGACCCTGGACCAATGTCCCCAATGGCAACAGCTATAATTTTACATCCCCCTCGCTCACAAGTTCTGTCTATTACAGGGCCCTGGTTGCGGGCTGCCTCACATTAGATTCTTCCAACGTGGTGGCGGTAGCCGTTAATCCCAATCCAACAGTCACGGTGCCTTCAGTTTTAATTTGTCCGGCGCAAACGGCAACATTAGTCGGTTCAGGCGCTGCCGCTTATTTCTGGTCATTTGGAGCCTTTCCAACCGGACCCAATACCGGTGGAGCGGCACCTTTAACTACTACAGCTTATACGGTTACAGGCATCACCTCGGGTTGCACCGGAACTACCGTGGTGACTGTGTCGGTGGGGGCCACGCCATTGGTGGCGGTGAGTGACCAGACAATTTGTTTTAATCAGAACATGAACCTCACAGCCAGTGGTGGCACAAATTACGATTGGAGCGGGCCGCTTGGTTTTACATCCAATATCCAGAATCCGGTCATTTTGAACGCGGTCACGGCCATGTCGGGGCCATACTCCGTCACGGTCACCTCCGCGGTGGGTTGCACAAATACGGGTGTGAGCAATGTAACGGTGCTATCGGTAATAACACCAACCATTCACACCAGCAATCCTATTTGTTTCGGTGGTTCATTGAGTTTTACAGCAACGGGGGCATCAACTTATTCATGGTCGGGACCTAACTCTTTTTCTACGCTGAACCCTTTCCCGGTTCGCAATAACCTGTCTTATGCCGACGGAGGTATTTATACCTTGATGGGTGCAATTGGTTCATGCACCGGAAGCACGAATTTATTTATTCTGGTTAAAACCCCGCCAAGCGCCACTGCTTATAACAGTAGCCCGGTATGTGATGGTTTTCCGGTAACATTTTCGGCTACCGGTGGTGTTACTTACACCTGGTCAGGTCCTTCCGGTTTTTTTACCAGCAGCCCCAATCATGTTATTCCTAACATGTACCTGAATAACGCCGGGGGCTACACCCTCGCTGCAACCGGTACAAACAACTGTGTTTCTAAATTTGTCAGCAATGTCACGGTCAACCCGCTGCCCCTCATTCCTGTTATAAACCTCACGGTATGTCTTTTTTCGCCGGTGAATCTCACATCCGGGGGTGGTGTTAATTATTCCTGGACAGGTCCTAATGGCTTTAACAGCGGCTTTCAAAACCCAACCATTCCTGTAGCGAGTTTTTCGTTAAACGGACAGTATTCAGTAGCGGTGACAAGTTCTGTGGGCTGTTCCAACACTGCAGCCACAAGCGTTGTGATCATTGGTGTGCCATCACCAACCATCAATGCGCCGCTTTCAATTTGCGAGGGATCGACCCTGTCTCTGGTTGGTTTGGGCGGAAATGCTTACCTGTGGTCAGGTCCCAACAGTTTTACAAGTAATCTTCAAAACCCCAAAATCAACAACATAGGATTAATGGGCAGCGGTGAATACACCCTTAGGGTCACGGGTGGGATCTGTTCCACAACAATTACTAAATCAATTACCGTATTGCCCCTGCCAATCATAACAATTGGTACAAATTCGGTATGTGAAACAAAGGCATTGCAGCTCACCGCCAGTGGCGGCGCAACCTACCAATGGTTTACCCCGGCCGGTGTTTATGCGCAACAGCCCACATTTACCATCCCATACGCAGCACCCTCTCATGCCGGCACCTACACAGTGGTGGTAACTGGTTCTAACAGTTGTGTCACCGCAACCACATTTCCCGTTATTGTTTATCCCAATCCCACAGTTGTTGCCTCCGGCGCCACTGTTTGTGCCGGTGAACCGGCAATTATTAAATCCAACGGTGGTGTGTTGTACAGCTGGACCGGTCCGGGATTCAGCTCATCAAACGCCAACGCCACCATACCGGTTGTAAACAACAACACCATAGGTACCTATATCATCACCATTACCGGGGTTAACACCTGCACCGCCGCCACCGGAGTAAATGTAGCGCTGATCGCGCTTCCGCAGCCAAGTATCATTGTAACACCAACAGTTTGTTTTAATACCGAGGTAAGGCTTGAAGCCAGCGGGGGTCTCTATTACAAGTGGGATGGGCCTTTTGATTTTGTATCGACCCAGCAGATTACCACCTTTACCGCCTCAAGTATGGGCCTGAGCGGCACCTATACCCTGAGCGCCTTTAATGGTTCGGGTTGTGTAGGCTATGCCACCACCTCGGTTACAGTTTTGCCAATGCCTGAGGGGCTTTTGGTAAGCGATAACCAAAGACATTGTGTGCCTTTTTGTTCGGAATACAGTTTTAATAATAAATATGGCATCCCAATTACCAGCGCCGTTTGGCAAATCAACAACCAAACCTTTTATACACCAACTTTCAAATATTGTTTCTACCAGCCCGGAGATTACCGGGTAAGCGGAACGTTTGGTGACGAGAATGGCTGTGCGAACACCTCCACATTTATGATCGTAACGCACGAAACGCCTAAGGCCGACTTTTTATTTTTTCCGCAACAACCTGTTGAAACCGTGGATGAAGTGCAGTTTAAAGATAATTCCCAGGGCAATCGTATTGTTAAATACAGCTGGTTTTTCATCAATAACTTGAGCTACAAATCAGAAGAACAAAACACCCAATATTATTTCCGGGAAGCTGGCAGCTATCCTGTAAGTTTTCTTGTTAAGAATGTATGGGGATGCGCTGATACGATTGTGAAGCCTGTGGTTGTTGAAGAAGATTTTATGATCTTTGTACCAAACGCTTTTACGCCTAATGAAGACGGGCATAACGAGTACTTCTTTCCAAAGGGCAGGGGCGTGGTAAATTATCACCTCTTCATTCACGACCGCTGGGGCGAAAAAGTTTTTGAAACCAAGGACTTTAATGAGGGCTGGGACGGTACCTATAAAGGTAAGCCATGTAAAGCCGAAGTGTACCAGTGGAAGATCGTCGCATCCGATAAAAATGGCAAGATCAAAGATCTTTGGGGTCATGTGACCCTTTACAGGTAGTTATTCGCCGTTATTCACTTTTTGCATTAAATGATCATAAAGTGCTTTCAGTCCTTGCAGGGTAGGCGCATCGCTGATTCGGCCATTGCTTATTTTATTCTGGATGTTTGCAATGCTCAGCGACGAACCTGCATTCATTTTTGTTCCCAAAGCAGACAGTGTTAAGCGTAAAGATGCGAGGGCCTTTGAACCACCTTCATACAAGGGAGATGCGCTGATGGCTATCACCGGCTTTTCATTCAATTCACCCGAGGATACTGTCCAGTCAAGCGCGTTTTTCAGCGCGCCAGGCACGCCAAATGCATATTCGGGTGTACTGATAATCACGCCCTGTGCTTCTTTTAATACATGCTTAAAGCGCTGCACTGCCTCGTTGCCGGCTTCCTTATCTGGGTTAAATTGGGGAAGCATTTCAAGTTCTCCATAAATTTCAAAACGCGCATCGCTCGCAAAAACTGCCATTTCGCGGATGATGGTGCTGTTGGAAGAAGTGTTTTTAAGGCTGCCGGAAATGGCCAGGATCATTGGTTTGTTATCATGTGTCATCTGGCCCAAAATTACAAAACAAAAACGTTTTTTAAATGATCAGAAACGCGGACATAAAGTATTAAAGGCTCTGGTCGATCCTGTGAAGCTGAGTCGTGTCATAGCCCCTTTCAGCAGCGCGCCTGACTATCTCTTCATATTGTGGCTTGCCCATTAATCCGGTTCGGTTCATGACGTACAAAAATTTCTTTTTTGGATGGCCAACAACCACATAAGTATAATCCTCATTGATTTCTTCGACCAGGTAGTCGGCCTTAAACGGCCAAACGAACTGCACTTTCCAGCTGAAATTGTTGCGCTCCTTTATAGGGAAACCCTTGGAGGTCACATATTTTTCGGGGGAATTTTTATCTTTTTTGTAAGTGGTAAAAATATCTATGTTACCCCTGGCATTCAACTGGTAAGATTCAATCACGTGAGTCCAGTTTTTATCAAACCGTGTTGGAATGCATGAAATCACGTACCACTTGCCCGAGTATTTTTGAAGATCGAGGTGGTTGACTTTTATCTGTGAGTTTGAGTTGAGCATCTTGAGTAAGAATAAAATGACAAGTATGGTTTTTTTTGACAAGGGCATTGCTTCGCAAATGGATGAATGCAAAACTGATTCCTGACTGGCGGACAGGTTTGGGGACATAAATCCACGTATGTTGAGGCCGTATAAATTACCTGTATTTTTTAAAGATGGAAGTAGCAGTGTGACCGCCAAAACCAAAAGTATTGTTCATGGCATAATTCACAGTGGTTTTGAGCGCCTGGTTAGCAACTATATTTATTCCGTGGGGAATTTCGGGATCAGGCTGGTTTAAATTAATTGTGGCGGGAATAAAATCATTTTTTACCGAAAGCACACAAATAATGCTTTCAATAGCTCCAGCCGCGCCGAGCAAGTGACCTGTAATGGATTTGGTGGCGGTAACGCAGACAGGACGGTCTCCAAACAGTTTTTTTATGCCTGACAGTTCGCTCAGATCTCCTATGTTGGTTGATGTGGCATGCGCGTTAATATAAGTGATGTCTGAAGGACTAAGTTTGGCTTCTTCGAGGGCTTTAGACATTCCCAAAAAAGCGCCGATACCATCGGGTGCGCTGCCCGTTAAATGATATGCGTCTGCCGCCATTGCTCCACCAACGATTTCGGCATAAATGGTTGCACCACGTTTCAACGCGTGTTCAAGTTCCTCAAGGATGAGCGCGCCGGCGCCTTCCGCAGCCACAAATCCATCACGGTCGCGGTCAAAGGGTCTTGATGCCTTTTTGGGATCATCATTTCTTTTCGACAAGGCCTGCGCCGCGCCAAAGCCTCCGATCGAGGCCGGGGTAATGGCTGCCTCTGATCCACCGGCTATGATGATCTGGGCTTTATTCAGACGAATGGTATCGAATGCGGCAATGATGGCTGTGTTAGAAGAGGCACAAGCGGATACGGTGCAATAATTTGGACCGTGTAATTGATGCCGGATGGAAATTACCCCGGCGGCAATGTCTACTATCATTTTGGGAATAAAAAACGGATTAAAACGCGGGGTGCCATCGCCAGAATAAAACTCCTTTAACTGCTCTTCGAAAGTGCCAATGCCACCGTTCCCGGTAGCCCAGATTACGCCCGTCATGCTTCGCTCTTCGAAACTCATGTTTTTAAAATCAAGACCCGCGTCTTTGATGGCTTCGTCTGAAGCAGCCACCGCGTATTGGGTAAAAAGGTCATATTTTCTGGCTTCTTTTTTCTCAAAATAATTTTCAGGCGAAAAATTCTTAATCTCCGAAGCGAACTGGGTTTTAAATTTTGTCGCGTCGAATTTGGTAATGGGCGCTGCCGCGCTTTTACCTGCAACAATGCCATCCCAGAACTCACTCACAGAATTTCCCAGGGGTGTTATGGCGCCAAGGCCTGTAATCACTACGCGTTTCATAGCTTATATGCTTATTTTTTTAAATTGGTTTTTAATAAATTCGAATAGCCTCTGGCTATCAGCCTGCTTTTGTCGGCGTTCCAGATCTCACATTGCACGTTAACCACCTGCTTACCCTTTTTTATTATACTGGTATCGGCAATCACCGTGTCGTTTTCTCTGGCAGTGGCAAAATAATCTATCACGTTATTGAGGGTCGTGTAAAAATGTTCTTCATTTAAGGAGAACATGGTAGCGCCGATCACATCGTCCATGATGGCCGCGGTGACGCCGCCATGCAACATGCCCATGGGGTTGATCCATTCCCCGCGAACCAGGTATTTAAAACTGAGGCTGCCTGATGCCGCTTCGATCACAACTGGCCTCAACCACAGCATAAATGGCGAAGGGGAGGCTGTGAATTCTTTGCCTTTAAAAGAGCGCAGTATTTCAAGTGCGTTAATTTGTGTCATGGCTGTTGTTTTTACTTTTAAATAAATGATTGACCAGCAACTGGATCTTTGGCCCTAGGATGAGAATAGCAGGGATCGCCACCATGTATGCCAGGCCCCATGAACGGAGCCAGATTGTAAGGAACCTGGAGCTAAAACCCACGTTGATGGCTATCAGTGTAAAGGAAATGATGCAGGTGGTTACTATGCCCATGAGCATGGCAAATGCGAGTTTTTCTTTCATGCGTTTATCCGCCGGGGTCCTGGCGAAGGGGGATTGTTCGTTATTTCGTTGTTTATAATGCCAAGGATCCTGTCTAATGCCGCGAATAAAAATTTTTTGTCATTCATTATTTTTGAGAGCAAAATTCCGCCCTCCAAGGTTGAAATGATGGAGTAGGCGTAGTCCCTGGCAATAATGTCTTGTCTCACCTCACCGCTGACTTTGCCTGATTCAATAATTTTAGAGAGGTTCAGGGCCCAGCTTTTAATGCTAGCCTGTACATGTTTTTTAAGAAACAATATATTATCATCGGCTTCTACTGACGCGTTCTGAACGGGACAGCCTCCTTTTTCAAAGATCTTCCTCCAGTTGGTCCTGTAAAAATCGGTGTAGGCCACCAATTTTTCAATACACGTTTTTTTTGCCGTGAGGTGTTCGGCCACCCGCTTATTTAAAGATTTTACGCTGTGCTGAAATACTGCCAGCGCCACTTCGTCCTTATCCCTGAAATTGCCATAGATGGCGCCTTTGGTCAGGCCAGTGGCCAGCATGAGGTCGTTGAGGGAGGTTCCCGAATAACCTTTGATGTTAAACACAGGCGCCGATCTCTCTATGATGTAGGACCTGGTTTTTTTAGCTTTTGACATTTTCAAAGTCAAATTTACAAAATATACCGATCGGTATATTATATTTAACAGTTTTTTGTTCAGTTCTTTTCAGCAGGCCCAGGTGTTTTTATAAGCAGGGAGCAGGAAACAAGTTGCCGTAAAATCTCTCAGTTATGTTTTATTATTTTGTAGGTTTGATCAGGGCCATGCCCGGTGCTGCACTTAAGAAGATACATGCCGTTATTGAAAACAGAAAGGTCAATAATGGTTTTGCCAGGGGCAATTTTGTATTCTACAATAAGTTCACCCAGTTCATTGAAGATACCAATACCGGCATCTGTAGGTGACTGTATGGTGAAAATGCCGTTGTTTGGATTTGGGTAAACCACCAGTACCTGTTGAGTGTTTAATTCATTCATGCCGGTGCATTCAAAAATGTTAACGCTGATGGTTTTGCTGGTTACGCAGGCATAATTGTTTGTACCCGTTACGGTATAAATGCTGCTGGCGCCAGCAGTTGTAGTCAGCACCGGACCAAGCGAACCGGTGTTCCAGGTATAGGTAGCAGCACCGGAAGCGGTTAAGTTAATCTGCTCGCCCCTGCAGAGGGTTTGAATACCGGTAATGGTTATTGCGGGAGAGGGATACACGTTAATGGCGATATTGGTAGTGCTTGAACAACCGTTGGCCGTGAGTGAGAGGCTGTACAAGCCTGAATTGCTGCCACTGGCAACAGCAATGGATGGGTTTTGAAGCGCCGAAGAAAAACCGCCAGGGCCGGCCCATTGAAAACTACCAAGGCCGTTGCCTGACAAAAATAAAGTATGCCCCGCGCACACCGGTGTATTAGCCGATAGAGAAACTGCCGGCAGGGGGGTAATAAACAGGGTTGTGGTGGCTGTTGACACACACCAGCCTGTCTGGCCAATCACTGTGTAAGTGGTTGTAGCGGGCGGACTTGGATTGTAGGTACTGCCGGTGAAATTGGAGGGCAGCCAGGTGTAGGAGCTTGCGCCAAAAGCCATCATTTGGGCAGGTGTATTTAAACAGCTGGTATTGCCTGAAAAGGTAAGTACGGGGTTGGCTATAAAATTTACACTCACTGTATTAGTGATGCTGCAGTTTTTGCTGTCGGTTACCGTCAATGTATATATGTAGTTTCCAGACACGGCCTGGCTTACTACATAAGTGTCGGTAGTGGGTCCTGAGGTCCATGAATAAAAATATCCCGGTATGCCGCCAGAAGCGCCGGAATACAGAATGATGGGTTTTCCAGCGCATTCAGCCTGAGCGCCAGGCACAAGCGGTAAAGAAAGAGCAGGCATCTGGCTGATCTCAAATGTTCTGGTGATAGCACACTGAGATACAGGTTCATAATAAGTAACCGTGTGGTTGCCTATGGCAAGGCCGCTGACTGTGGCCGTGGTTTGCGCGCTGCCACTCCAGCTATACGAACCCGCCCCGCCAATGGCTACAACGCCGGCACTGCCCGTTAAAGCCGTGCTGCAAACAGAATTTGTAAATACCGCGGCGTTCACTGTTACTGGGTTGATGTTGGTACTCATCGTTACCGCGCAACCTGTTCCCTGGTCACGCATCTGTAGAGAGTAAATGCCGGGTTGCAAATTGCTGGCAACAGTGCCTGTTTGTGTGGTAGGACTCCAGGTGTAGGTGTACGGACCAATGCCTCCGTTGCTGGTAACCGATGCTGAAACGGGACCACAACTGAGTGAGGGTGTGCTCACAGTTATGAACGGAGGATTGTGTACAACAATTGTTTTCCTAACGGTATCTGTTCTGCCGCAGGGATAACTGGCGATCATACTTACTGAATAGCTGCCTCCTGAAGGATAAAGGTGACCGGGCATGTCCAGCGTGGATGTATTTGCTGCTCCGGAACCCGGGTCGCCAAACGACCAGTTTAAAGTAGGCGTTCCATAGCCGGTAATCGCGCAGCTGGATGGCCCTGCAAAATTCACATTCAAACAACCTGCCGGGTTGTATGGAATTGTTGTGAATGTGGGACTCTGCTCGAAATAACTGGTGAGAAAATTAGGAAGACCAAACTGGCAGGTATAAGTACCCAGGGAAACGCCCGTGGGCTGGTAATTGCAGGCATTGCCGTTATTATTGGGATTGTTGATGACGCCTAAAGATGTTAGCCCGACATTGGCCACATAAATTTTGCCGTCGGTGCCCAATTGCAGGGAAGCGCTGTAGGGTGGATCGGGCGCGTTGTCCATCGCAATAATGCCACCGTTGACCCCTGGCGGCGAAGAACACCAGTCCACCTGAACCAGGTTGCCATGGTAGGTATAATAAAATTTTGTACCATCGGGAGAAAACTCAGCGCCATAACCCCAGGAATTTGGGAATGGGCCGTAAAAACCCAATTGCATTGTATACGAAGAAAGAAAGCCGGTGAGATTATCAAAATTATAAAACTCAAACCATGCCTGGTAAACCCCTACGTTTGAGTAGGAAGAGACCGTATACACCTGAGCGAGTCTTTTTCCATTGGGCGAAAATTTCATCTGACCCTTATAACTGGGGCCACTATGCATGGGCCCCACATTAGAAACAACGGCTGTGGTGTTAACGCCCGTGGCGGTTAATAAATAACCCTGAAACAGCGAGGTGTCCATTTTATGAACCATGATCCATACATCGCTTTGGTTACAGTGCCTTACGGCGGAAATTTTTTCCTCGCAGGGAGATGCAAAAAGGCTGGCGTTTTTAACTGTAACAGAGCCATTACCCGACGAAAGGCTCATGTCTACAATCGAATAACTTAAACCCGAAGCGCCGCCGCCACCTTCAACGGTGAAAATATAATACAGTGAAGGGCTGAGCGGTTTTTTAACGATGACACAGTTTTGGGCACCTGGTGTGCCTGAAAGACCGGTACCATTGCTCATCACGCTGTGGGTCTGGTTCCAGACCGTTGTGCCGTTGGTGTAAAAAAGCAGGTTGCCTTGCGCGTTTGAAATTGCAGAGCAGCCCACACTGCTGGTCATGGCGCCATTGCTAACAACTGTTGGCGGTGTGGTATTAAAATCCAGCCCAACGGTACTTGAGAAATACCATTTTTTGGCCTCGTTTTGTGAAAAGCCAGGCATGCACATCAGTGCAAAAACAATCAAACAGCCAGACAGTTTTTTCATGTTATTGCCAAAATTAAATTTACAGAAAAAAATAACAGTGTTTTTTTTTTAACAGGCATTTTTATTTAAGGAACACTGTACAGGCCTCATTAAAAAAGACCTTAAAATTTGTATGGAGTACAGCTTCATTTTGTCTGAATACCTCCAGGGAGTCCTGCAGGCGCACCCCATGCCTGATGCGCTGGGACAAATGTGTCAACACCTGTTCTATGCCATCCATTGTGGAGTAAGCACTGTAGACGTTGTTACGGATCACATAATCCAGAAACCTCGAGCTGCTTAACGGCAATAATTCGCGGGATTGGTGATAAACCTGGTAAACCTCTTCAGAAAATTGTTTTAATGTGACTGTACTGTAGTTGTCGAAGTCCCTCGCCAGAAAATAGTCAAAATAAATATCAATGAGGATGCCGCTGTAACGTTCAAAACCCTTGTAAAATTCGCGCTTGCTGGCTTTAAATGCCGGGTGCGCGTCTGTAAAGGTATCTATGCGCCGATGTTGGTAAATGCCTTCAATAACAGCGGGTGTAAAGTTTGTAAAGTGATTGCCCCTGATGTGATCTGCTATAAAGTTACCAACCAGTAAATCGTGATTATTACCTGAAAGAAAAGCGTGGGCCAAATAATTCATTCCTGTAAAAATAACTATTTTTGCCCTGTGAATATATTTATTGCTGATATCCGCGGCGCTCACGCTGTGCTCACTGCCGATGAAAGCTGGCATTGCAGCAAAGTGCTGCGTAAAAAGCCGGGCGATCGTGTGCAGGTGATTGACGGCGCCGGCAATTTTTATGAAGGTGTACTTGAACTGGTTTCTGAAAAAGAAAGTGTGGTAAACATAACCGGAGGCCCCTTGCGGAAGGCTGCCAGAGACTATTACCTGCACCTGGCCATTGCACCCACCAAACAGATCGACAGGATTGAATGGATGGTAGAAAAGGCTGTTGAAATCGGCATTGACGAGATCAGTTTTATTTTGTGTAAAAACTCCGAAAGAACAGTGGTGAAAACCGAGCGCATCATTAAAATTGTTGAAAGCGCAGTGAAACAAAGTCTGCAGGCAAGCATCCCAAAAGTAAATGAAATGATCCCCTTAAAAACCCTGCTGCCTAAAAATGCGGATCAGAAATTGATCGCGCATTGTTTTGAAAGTCCGAAGCAAAATATAAGGACCTTGTCTTTTAAGCAGCAGTCAACACTGGTATTGGTGGGCCCTGAGGGTGATTTTACCGAAGACGAAGTTACACTGGCAATGGCGCATGAATTTAAAGCGGTCACACTGGGAGAAAACCGGCTGCGTTCAGAAACTGCAGGTTTATATGTGTGCCAGGCAGTTGCTTTGCTCAGTTGATAATTTGTGATCAGAGCAGAGCGGTGATCTCGGTGCTTAAAGGATCAACCTTGCTGCTGAAGAATTTAATCAAGCCGCCCTTTTCATCAATCAAATACTTGCTGAAATTCCATTTTGGCGCTTCATCACTCACACCATTCTCTGCTTTGGTACTCAACCATTTGTAAAGTGGATGCATATCAGCACCGCTCACACTGATTTTTTCCATCATCGGGAAGGTGACGCCATAGTTTTTTGTGCAAAAAGCCTTAATCTCAGGTCCTGTGCCTGGTTCCTGCCCCCCGAAATTATTGGCCGGAAAACCCACCACCACCAGTTTTCCAGCGTATTGATCGCTGAGTGCCTGCAGGTTTTTATACTGTGGTGTGTAACCACATTCGCTGGCCACATTCACAATCAAAATCTTTTTGCCTTTAAATTTAGACAAGCTGATCTGCTGACCATCGATGGTGTTGACTTTAAAATCATACACGGTTTTTTTCTCAGATTTAATTGTATTTGCAGCAGACGACATGGTTTTCTCAGGTTTTTTAGTGTGCATAACAAAGGCCAGGGAGGCCGGCACAGTGAGAACGATCACAATGTTTAAAATAATTTTTTTCATAATATTAAAGATGCTTTTTACAAAAGTAAACTATAAATTTTAATTGTGGATGTATTTGTTCAGGTAAAAGAAGTTAAAGTGATGTGTTTCATTAACTCATTTGTGGTTTATTTTTCATATGCCGCGTCGGGGCTTAACCACAGAGGGCTCAAATGGCCGCAGAGAGAGTCAATTATAAAACAACTTTGCGTGCTTTGCGTAAAAGCTTTGTGTTCTTTGTGGTTTATTTTTCATATATCACGTCAGGGATTAACCACAGAGAGCACAAAGAAAAGGTTTGATATTTCTTTGCGTGCTTAGTGTAAAAGCTTTGTGTTCTTTGTGGTTTATTTTTCATATGCCGTGTCGGGGCTTGACCACAGAGGGCTCAAAGGGCCGCAGAGAGAGTCAATTATTTAACTTCTTTGCGTGCTTTGTGTAAAAGCTTTGCGTTCTTTGTGGTTAAATATCCCTCTCCAACTTGTATTCGGGATATTTACTTAATGTTTGATATACTGTTTCAGATTTTTTACATATTCTTCAAAAGCTTTGACACCTGTTTTTGTAATTTTGCAAATCGTTTGAGGGTAGTTGTCCTTAAAACTCTTTTCAATTTCAATGTATCCGGCTTCTTTCAGTTTTTGAAGCTGAACGCTTAAGTTTCCCGCGCTGGCGTTGGTTTTTTCTTTCAGAAAAGTAAACTCAGCTTTTTTGACACTCACCAGCAAAGATACAACCGCAAGCCTCAGCTGGGAGTGGAGTATGGGATCAAGGTCTTTAAACATTCACCTGTGATTTGAATTTTGATTGTAATAAATGGCCAGGGATGATGTAACTGAAAAGCACCGCTGCCGAAATACAGAGAAACTGTTCGTTTTGCCCGGCAAATACCGAAATTACTGCACAGGCAAAAGAAAATAAACTGCCAACGATCAGGGGTTTAAAATTAAGCAGTCCGCCCGAAATCAACGTAGCAATTCCGTATAGGAGCATTAGGAAAAAGTAAGTGGCTTTCATGCCATGCACCGATATAAAGAGGATGGTGATGAACAAAGCAATGATAAAGGCAACCCAGGAGTATCCCAGGTAAATGTCCATATAGGTTTTCACCTTTTCTTTTTTACTTTGCCTGTACCCGTAAATAATAGACACAACGCCTCCAAGCGGCATCAATACCGGCCATACCCAGTAACCGTAAAAACTATCCAGACAAATGCTGGCGTAATTTATCAAACCAGCTGTAAATACCAGCCAGCCCCAAAAAATGTACAGAAAACCGTCGTCGGCAAGTTTGTTTTTAGCAGTGTTAATCATTGAATTGATTATCTGAAGACTTTCTGCGGGGTTGATGTTTTTCTCTTTCATGTAGTTTTATTTTTATAAATATATCACAAATGTAAAGTAGTTTATAGTATAAACCAAATTTATTTTGCAAAAAAAACCGGGACATTTTTTAATATCCCGGTCTAATGTTTTGTTATGATTTAGCCTTTTGCAGCAGCAGCCTGGGCCGCTTTTATCTTTGCCTTGATGTTTTCGGTTGTTAATGAGCCCGGCCTTTCGATAGGGGAGTTGGTAGCCCTGTCCCAAACGAGGCTGGCCAATACACCCAGGGCACGGCTTACGCCGAATAAAACGGTGTAAAAATCAAATTCGTACATGCCGTAGTGTACCAGTAAGGCGCCTGAATGGGCATCCACGTTTGGCCATGGGTTTTTAATCTTGCCCGTGCTTTCAAGGATAGGAGGCGCCACTTCATATACCATTTGTACGATCTCACAAATGTCGTCGTGTTTGATATAGGTTTTATAAAAATCCTGCTGCGCGGTAAAGCGGGGATCGGTTTTGCGTAAAACGGCATGGCCGTAACCTGGCACCACTTTTCCTTCAGCCAGTGTTTTTTTAATGTAGTCTGCTATCTGTTCCTTGGTTGGCAATCCACCACCCAGGGTTTCTTTCAGTTCCATGATCCAGCCCAGAACTTC
The DNA here is from genome assembly GCA_032273045.1 of Chloridella minuta. Lineage (NCBI taxonomy): Eukaryota > Xanthophyceae > Mischococcales > Pleurochloridaceae > Chloridella > Chloridella minuta. Next base: position 7,792 of record JAUKPQ010078980.1, on the reverse strand, counting down.
CTGGTTGGCAAGGCCATGTAATGGTCCCGCCAGGCCGTTCATTCCGGCAGCGAAAGCCAGGTAAGGATCGCTCAGGGCAGAGGCCACCAGATGGGTGGCGTGCGCAGAAACGTTTCCGCCTTCATGATCCACGTGTATGGTTAAATACAAACGCATCAAACGTTTCATATCGAACTCTTCGTAACCCAGCATGTGCGCGAAGTTAGCAGCCCAGTCGAGTTTATGATCGGGTTCAATGTGCACATTGCCTTTGTATTTGCGGCGGTAAATATAGGCCGCAACCCTTGGCAGGCGGGCAATGAGGTTCATGCTGTCTTCGTAGGCATAATCCCAGTATTCTTTTTTGTTCATGCCTTTGGCATAAGCTTTTGCGAATACCGATTCGCGCTGCATGGCCATGATGCCGGTCACAAACTGCGTCATGGGATGGGTATCAACAGGCAAAGCTTCAATCACGTCAAAAACGTGTTTAGGCACATTGCTGCGTTTTTGCCACTCGGTGGTGATAAAAGAAACATCTTCCTGGGTTGGCAATTCGCCTACCAGCATTAAATAAAAAATGCCTTCTGGCAACGGTTCAGTACCGCCAGGTGCTTTTGGCAATTGTTTGCGCAGCTCAGGAATGCTGTAGCCCCTGAAGCGGATGCCTTCTTCAGGATCGAGTCTTGAAGTTTCAGTTACCATGCCCGGCATGCCGCGCATGCCCTGGTATACCTGCGCAACTGTTATTTCCCCTAATTTGAGATCACCGTGATTTTTAATAATATCTTTAATTTCTGCGGCTAAAACGTCGGCTTTAGCTTTAAATTTTTCTTTTAGCGGATCCATGGTCTATTTTACTTTACGGTTATAAATTTACAATCTGAACTGAATTAAACAAAGCAAATTCGTGTTATTTTATCGATAATTTCGTTAAGCCCCTTAAATCAACCCATCAAGAATTCGATAAAAAACTAAATGGCTTTATTTGGCGTATTTAAACGATTTGCCAAGGTATCGGGCACCGTTGCCCAATTGCTCTTCAATTCTTAATAACTGATTGTATTTGGCGATCCTGTCACTTCTTGAAGCAGAACCGGTTTTGATCTGACCGCAGCTTAATGCCACCGCAAGGTCGGCAATGGTGGTGTCTTCTGTTTCGCCGCTTCTATGGCTCATTACCGAGGTGTAACTGTTGGTTTGCGCCAATTGCACGGCGTTGATGGTTTCGGTGAGAGTGCCTATCTGGTTTACTTTTACGAGTATGGAGTTGGCCACCCCGTTTTTAATGCCCTGCGACAGGCGGTTCACATTGGTTACAAAAAGGTCGTCACCCACCAGCTGCACTTTATCGCCAATTTTTTCAGTGATGAGTTTCCACCCGTTCCAGTCGTCTTCAGCAAAACCATCTTCAATCGAAATAATAGGATATTTTTTGCACCAGTCTGCCCAATAATCCACCATTTGCTCAGAGGTTAACTTGTCGCCGGTTGACTTTTTAAAATGATACATCTTTTTCTTCGGGTCGTAAAACTCTGACGCAGCAGCGTCCATGGCGATATAAATGTCCACACCTGGCTTGTAGCCAGCCTTTTCAATGGCCTGCATCACAGATTTGATTGCGTCTTCGTTGTTTTTAAAATCGGGTGCAAATCCGCCTTCGTCGCCCACGTTGGTGCTGAAACCGCCTGCCTTTAATACTGCTTTTAAATGGTGAAAGATCTCTGTACCCATGCGCAATCCTTCGCTGAAAGAATCAGCGCCTACGGGCATGATCATGAATTCCTGGAAGTCGATGCCATTATCTGCATGAGCCCCGCCGTTGAGGATGTTCATCATGGGAATTGGCAGCAGGTTGGCATTTACGCCACCAACATAACGGTACAGGGGGGTACGGGTTTCTTCGGCCGCCGCTTTGGCTACCGCGAGCGATACACCTAAAATGGCGTTGGCACCCAGGTTTTCCTTGTTGGGCGAACCGTCCATTTCTATCATCCTGCCATCAATCTCGGCCTGATCTAAGATATATGAGCCCTTCAGGTTCTCACGGATCACTGTGTTTACATTGTTAACAGCCTGATAAACGCTTTTGCCCATGTAAATGGCTTTGTCGTTATCGCGCAACTCAACGGCTTCATGCGTTCCGGTTGACGCGCCCGAAGGCACCGCTGCTCTTCCAAGTGTGCCGCTTTCGGTTACCACATCCACCTCAATGGTTGGATTGCCCCGAGAATCAAGGATCTGGCGGGCAGTAATGTTATTTATGAATGACATAGGGTTTGATTAAGGGTATTAAATTAATAATTTTTTGGCAGATGGTTTTTTTAAATTATTAATTGTTTTTCGTTTAACTGCCAGGCATCCGTTTTTTTTAAACGTCCAATACTATTTTAAGGATTTATACGTTTATATTTGCAGATCACAAAAATGTTAAGAACCGTTTATCTGCTGACCCTGCTGTTATTGCTCTTTAATTTTTTTTCCTGCAAAAAAAATAAGGTGCTCACCGATTCAGACGCCAGGGTGCAGTTTTCGCAGGATTCTGTTTTGTTTGACACGGTTTTTACGACCATAGGCTCTGCCACACAGCACTTCCACATCAGGAATACCTACGACAAAAAGATCAACATCTCTTCCATACAATTGGCCGGTGGCAGCGGCTCGGCTTTTAAAATCAATGTAGATGGCTCGCCGGGTACTTTTTTTGAAGACATCGAGATCGCGGCACACGACAGCATTTACGTGTTTGTGCAGGTGAATGTGAACCCGGGCAACGTGAACTCTCCCTTCATTATCAGGGATTCGCTCATTGTAACCCTAAATGGCAACCAGCAGCAGGTGCAGCTGGAGGCCTGGGGACAGGATGCCTATTATCACCGGCCCACAGAGGCTATTAAATTCAAAGACGGTTCCTACCTGCCTTTTTCTTATTTAAAAAACGATACCAACGCCATCAGTGTGACCTGGGTGAACGACAAACCCCACGTAATTTATGGCTATCTGGCGGTGTATACCGGTCAAAAACTCACCATAGATGCCGGGGTAAGGGTGTACATGAATTATAGGGCCGGCCTCTGGGTGTATACTGGTGGCGAAATCCACATCAATGGGCAAAAAGGCAACGAGGTGGTGTTCCAGGGCATCAGGCGCGAAAAAGACTTTGAGAAGGAAGCAGGGCAGTGGGACAGGATCTGGATCAACGAAGGCAGCACCAAAAACGAGATCAATTACGCCATCATCAAAAACGGTTACATTGGTGTACAGGCCGAATTACTTGGCAACCAGTTTTTTGCCCCCAAACGTTTAAAGATTACCAATACCAAGATTCAGAACATGAGCAAATGGGGATTGTATGGACTGGCCTTTAATATTTACGGCGCCAACAACGTCATCAGCAATTGCCAGGAGCAAAGCCTCAATCTTGTTTTGGGTGGCACTTACAGCTTTATACACTGTACTTTTGCCAATTTCTGGAACGGGGATAAAGCACGTGAATTGCCGGCTGTGAGTATCAACAACCATGCAGAATCCCAGATCCTTCCCCTGGATTCGGCTTATTTTGGCAATTGTATCATCGATGGCAAACTCAACAATGAGATCAGCCTCGATCTTTCGCCGAGCAGCACTTCATCCTTGAGTCCCAAAGCCCTCTTCAGCAACTGCTGGCTCAAAACAACCATGAACACCAGCAATACCAACCAGTACATGAACATTGTAAAGGGAAGCACCCTGAAATACAAGGATGCCGAGGCATTTAACTTTGAACCCGATAACGAGCCCCAGGTAAAAGGATTTACCCAGGGTTATGCCTTTGGCGATGCCGCTAAATTTCCTTTCGACATCAACAACAAGCCGCGCAACACCAGTTCAAATGTAACGGTGGGTGCCTACGAAAGCCAGTAACAGTCAATTGTCATACAATTGTAATGGTGGTAACTCTGCACTAAAAAACGCCAATTTTATTGCTAACAAAGTAATTTCGCTTTAAATTTGCAGCGCCTATGATTAACCCTGTATCAGCGTCTCCAAACAAAGCGATTATTTACTGGCTGCTTACCGGCTGTTGTTTAATTTACCTGATGGTGGTAGTGGGTTGCCTCACGCGCTTAACGCACTCAGGTTTGTCCATCACCGACTGGAGTTTTATGGGATCTGTGCCACCCCTGAATGAAAACATGTGGCAGGAACGTTTTGAAAAATACCAGCAAAGTCCTGAATTTGTAAAAGTGAATTACAGCATGACCCTGCAGGAATTTAAACCCATTTTTTTATGGGAGTACATACACCGCCTCATTGGCCGGGTAATGATGTATGTATTTGCCCTGGGTTTTATTTATTTTTTGTTCAGGAAAAAGATCAAAAAAAACATGTGGCCTGCTTTTGCCTTGTTGTTTTTTATGGGCGCCATGCAAGCCGTAATAGGCTGGTGGATGGTTTACAGCGGATTGCAGGATCAACCCGCGGTAAGTCACTACAGGTTGGCCACTCACCTGATGAGCGCTTTTACATTATTTGCTTTTACCTTTTGGTTCTCGCTGCGTTTATTATTCCCCAAAGCAACTGTCGCTGAAACACAAGGCAATAAATTAAAGGTCCCGGTGCTGCTGTTTTTTATTGTATTGATTTTCCAGATCATCTTTGGGGCCTTTACAGCCGGTTATGTGGAGGGCGATGCCGCCAAAATCAGGCCCGGACACATTTTTAATACCTGGCCCAAAATGGGCAACGAATGGCTGCCCGACCAGGTGACCATGAAAGATACTTTTTTTGAAAATATCTTCGAGAACGCCAGCGGGATCCAGTTCGTGCATAGAACCACCGCCGTGTTAATTGTGTTGATCATTTGCCTGATCTGGTACCGCTCCGACAAATTAAAACTCAGCCCTCAACAAAACCTGGGGGTTACTTTATTAATCTACGGGGTGACCCTGCAGTTTATACTGGGTGTGCTCACTTTATTGTACAATGTGCCGGTTGTGATGGGCGCCCTGCACCAGAGCGGCGCTTTCTTTTTGTTTGGGGCCAGCATCTATTTAATTTTTCATCTTTTCAATAAAAAAACAGCCGCCAGTGAACGCATCACCTGAGGGTCAGTCTGACCCGCATCAATTTTCTTCTTCCGCTTATCCTCCCAAACCCATCATGGCTGAGAAGAGCCAGAACGCTTTGAAACGTTCCCTCATCAGCCTGTTTATTTACGCCCTGCTTTTTTATTTTATTTTTAACCAGAACATCGTTTACATAGCGGCCATCCTGGTAGTGATCATCATTCACGAAATGGGACATTTTTTATTCATGAAACTGTTCAATTACAGCAATGTGAAGATCTTCATCGTGCCCTTGCTGGGGGCCTTTACCAGCGGTAAAAAACAACAGGTCTCCCAATGGCAGCTCAGCGTGATCATCCTGGCAGGCCCGGTACCGGGCATCCTCATCGGCCTGGTATTGTTCTGGTTCAACAGAGACCTGCACAACGAAACGCTCGACATGCTGTCAAAATCTTTTTTATTCATTAACCTGCTCAACTGCCTGCCTTTTTATCCTTTAGACGGGGGCAGACTCATCGAGACCCTGTTTTTCCGTGAGAACCACCTGATCCGCCTGGTATTCGGCATCATTTCTATCATCGCCCTGGGCATCTTGTTTCTGATCATCCAGAGTTTTGTATTGCTCATCATTCCTGTTTTGATTGGCCTGGAGCTTTATAACGAAAACAAAAACCAGAAAATCAGGGACTATTTAAGCCAGGAAAAAATCAATTACCACACCGACTATGTGAACCTGCCCGATAAAGACTACTGGCTCATCAGGGACTGTCTTATTTTTTCATTTCCTAAAAAGTATGCAGGCCTGCAGGCTGGCAGGTACGAATACAGCGTCACAGAACCCATCCTCATTCAGCACATCAACAATGTATTGCAGGTGAACCTGAAAATGGACCTCCATGTATTTAAGCGGATCTTCATGTTGTTGTTTTATTTATTGATGTTGTTTGGTCCGGTAATTTTTATTTTGCTGAATACAACATTTGACTAAACTTTGCTGCCGTGGGGTTTGCAGATTTTTTTAATTGAAGATTTCTTGAGGAACCTGCCGAAGTGAACAAAATACTTTGAGTGTAGGTTTGGGGCCAATGCATCGACCAGCGTGGAGTTCGGGGCAAATGCCCAGACAAGCATGGAAAATTTGATATCGTGTTTGTTAACCGATAATTGTTTTGTCTTTGGCTACAAATTTTGCAAACGCAAGTAATGCACCTGTTACCATTATGTTTCGGAAAAAGTTAACCATTTCCAATTCCTTTTCTCTCATTATGTCTGGGGTCATATTTTCTGTTCCTAATTCGTGTCCCATTGCTCTAGGTAAGTGAACCAAAATAGCCATCAATAACACGTACAAAGCCATCGAAGTGTAGGCTAATTTATCGTATTTGCCAATTACCGCACTCACAATAAATGACAGAATGCACGCCAAAGTGAAGTAGTTCCAAAATAATGGAAATGGAAGGTAATCAGGTACAAAAGAAGCACCAACATCCGGTTTGCCAAGATGTAAACCAACATACAATAGGAACGAAAGCGGAAATATGTATTTTCCTAAATTTAATATCTTATCCATTACCATAATTTTTAATTAGTTGAAAATGGAATAAGTGGTCTTATTTCTACCGAGCTAAGTTGATATTTAAGAATAGGGCAAGTTTTACCCCACTCTTGCACTTCTTCTAAATTGTCAGATTTGCAGATTAAAAACCCTGAAACCAAAACGCTGTCCGTTTCTTTATGTGGTCCAACTTTTACTTCACTATTGGTTACAATTGTTGCATCGTAGCGAATAGGTGCGGTATGTAACAACTTGCCTTGCATAGCGATGTTGCCAATCCACGATTGCCACTTCGGCATATCTTCAGCCATATCTTCATTAGTCGAAGAATAACCATTTTCGCCACTTGCATTGCGAAATAATAATAAATACTCTGTCATTGTTAGAAATTTAAATTGTGAATAATGAGGCAAAATTCAATAATTTAATTTCCGTGAATGATGACAAAAGTCTACAATTTCAAAGCTGTGCTTTTAGTCTGCTGAAAACGTCTTTATTGATACCTAAATAGGATGCGATAAGTTTGCTGGAAAGTCTTGTCATAAGCATTGGTCGGTATTCCATTAACCATTTTATTCTTTCTAATGCTGTCAATGACACAAATGTGTTGATACGATAAACAGAATTGGCGTAAGATGCTTCAAGAATTTGTTTATACACTTTGTCAAACTGGGGAACGGTTTCCATCATTTTTTGAAAAGATTGTCGGTCTATTGCAAAAAGTTCGCAGGGTTCTACTGTCCTGATGTTTTCTGATGCAGGATTGCCACTACCAAAACTCAAAAGTTCCGAACACCAATTGTCTTCGATAACGATGTCACGGGTTGTTTCGTTGAAGTCTTTGTCGTAAACATAAACCTGCAAACAACCTTTTGCGATAAAATAAACATACTTACAATTCTCGCCTTGTTGTAAAAGTTGTTCGTTTCGTTTGGTTGTGATGTGATGAAATGCAGAAAGAACCTTGTCTATATTTTCAAGGTCGTTTCCCAGTCGACTCGTTATATGTTGGCGTAGAACTTCTATCATTTTTGTTTTGTCATCATGTTTGCTATGTCGCTGGTAGCATTACGTGTACTGTATTGCATGCAGACGTTCGTGCCGGCTTCCGCAATGTTATAAATATACTGATGTTGTAACCTCCCCTAAATTAGGACAGTTTGTAAATATACAATTTCAAATTTAGTTTAGTTGCGTTCATCAACAAACG